>PVJO010031575.1:0-14171 GCA_004026905.1 Hystrix cristata
AATAGTATTTATTTCATGGTGTTCTAGTGAAAATTTGTGAGGTGTCTTTTGTAAAACAGTAAAGGCCATCGCAAGTTCATTATGTCTTAGCAATTTGCTCCTGTTTTTATTTTCCAAAATGTCTCTTTCTAAACTTAGTATGTAGTCATACTTGTAAGCAGCTGTGTGGACATCTATGAATAAGGGTGATGAGTGGCCAGTTTAGGCAATTAAGCTTTCTCATCGGGAACTCACTGTTTCCAAATGGCGATCTGAAATACACACTCTGTTTCCATTTCCTGAATAAAGGTTTCTATAGAAGTCTGGAGCTCTTAGAGCACCCATGCCCACAGAATGGAGATGGAAGGAAGGAAGGGAAGTAGCGGCTGGTCCTGCTGAACTCTGCCACATAAGCCAAGAGCCACACCAGGGGCATTGGATGCCACTTTTTCCTAAAGCCCACTGTATACTACCACAACCTTCCAAGGTAGTAAAATTCTCATTTCACAGAGGAGCTAGAGATTCCAAATGACTAACTGTCCTCCTTAAGGCCATCTGGCTGAGGAGTGGCAGAGGCACAGTGCAAGCCCAGACTGACCCAATCCAAAGCCAGCACTCTGTGTACCAAGTGGCAGTTTCTAAATATATTTCGATTGCTTACATCCACCTATGGAAAAAACAAACTATACAAACTAAAACAAAGGAAAAAAACAACAATGACAATAAACAACTTCTGGGCAACACTCATAATATCCATAGATCTTCTGAGAATATCTACTGATATTTATGTCTAACATTATACTAATATATAGGGAACAAAGGATCAAATCTTCACTGAAAGGAAAAGGGTAAAAAGGATACACTGAAAAAATAAATGGAAGAGCTCCTACTTTCTTACCCCATGTGCGGAAATTACTCTCTGCTTGTTTTTTTTTTTTGTTGTTGTTGTTGTTCTTTTTACCATCTACTCTGGGCTCCTTGGACACTCCATATAGATGCATTAGAAGAAACAATATTTTCGTCTGCCTGCTAAATCAACTTTAATCCCTATATGTGGCCCTGCCTACCTAAGCTGTAGGCTTTGTTTTCCGAGAATTCCAAATGAGAGCTGTGTTTTCTGGTGAGCCTGGCTCAGGCTACTGGGAAGTGACGCACTGATTGCTGCCAGTTTCACCTTTCAGCAAATCGGGGGCACAGGGGTGAGCATATCACCAGGAGTCAGGCTCAGCCTCCCGTGGAGCCCTGCGGGCCACCGCTGCAGCGTGCTTGCTGCAGGGTATCTGGGTGAGTGCCACCGGGTGACCTAAGCAGTAGGCTCTGGTCATTTCAGAAAATGAACTGCTTCTTCCAGCACACAAATATCGTGCTAATTAGCAATTAGCCATTAAGGGAGAAGAAACAGAGAGGAACTGGGGATTTGAAATAGTCTCCTAAGAGATAGGGAGAAAGAAAAAAAGAACAACAACAAAAAAAAAAAAACCAGCATTTAATGTACGCCAGCTAGAAACTGGCTTCATTTGGGCACGACGTCTCAAGCCATTTTTCTAAATGTTTTAGATTTAGCAAAGGGCCCCAATGCATTCTGCCAAGTGCTTTTCCCTTTAATTTTTAAATGCATTCAAATTTCAAGGGGAATTTAATCCGTATGTTTCTGGTTCTTTTATACTTAACTCATCAAAATGTTGTTCTTTAAGAGCTGTTTGATCTGTAAGGCTTATGAACCTTTGTTATAAGCCTTTTCAAAACCTCTTTCCCCTTTTTGAATCAGCAAATGGAATTGTGCCAATTCTGAATGAGATTTGAATTTGTAAAAAAAAAGTTCAACTGTAGGATTTAATGCAGAACCTCATATCAGACCTGACTTTGCAGAGAGGCGAACTTGACCCTTGCGTGGTAGTGAAACCACCGACACATGGGGTGGGGCTTGTGAGGGAATGGTGCTTGCTCTAAGAGCACAGTGTGAGAGGCAGGGGGAACAGGGGCCACATGCTTTAGCACTAGGTGTCATCTAGCTCCTCCTTTGTCCAGTGACGTCTGGGACGCCTATTCCTTAGAACTCTGATGCTAGTAACAATAATGGCCAACACTCCTAAAGACCACTGATGTTGCTGGATGTCTTCTGATGTTCTGTACATCTGTGATCCCTCTCGATCCTCATGAGGTAGACGTGGGAACAGGAAAAATTTGTGGCTGTGCTCTTAGGACATAAAATCAGTGGTCTTGGGTTTAAATTCCAGCATCAACGCTGATAAGCTGTACTACCCAAGAAAAGTTTTTTAATTCTCCTAAAATAATGCTTCCATTTGATATTTCTCCTGGCATTGCCAGGGAATCTGATGATGCTATTATTGTTCTGGTGATAGGAGATGTTGCTATCTCATGGTGCAGCTTCTTTATTATTAAGTACTGTAATTAGAAAGGTAGTTTTTTTTGCCTGTTTATGTGTCAAAATCCCCTGCCTTACAAATTACACCCATTAATTCTAAAACAGAGTGTGCCTAATTCCATTTCCATGTGGCAGATCTTCATTCACATACTTGAAGATAACTATGATATGCCTTATCTTTGCCAGGACTAATAGGTGGTTCCTGATATCGACCAGTTCACTGACCTATGTCCTACACTGGTTACATTTTCTTGACACATCAGAACTAAACATGCGGTTCTAGATTGTCCTAGATGAGGTCTGACCAATGTGAAGTACAATAAGATTCTGCTGTTTTCTGATTCATGTTCCAGTTAATGTGGTCTTATAGTCCATTAGCTTTGGGGCCATTGCTTTCCACCTTTTAATTTATTTAGGGTTAATGTCAACTAATATAAGATTTTCTTATATTGAATTATTTTTAAATCATATTTGATCTCCTATACTTCTGCAGTCCATTTTATTTTGAAACATAGACTTTATCATGTGCCTTATTAAATTAATAAAAATTAATATAGATTTCATGGGAGAAATGGGTGTCTGCAGAGTATTTTGATGTCAGGTGGAGGTGTGGACATATGGAAAGAGTTTGCTGTGTTCCCGATGATACACTAACTAGATTCTTAGGTTCCAGTGTGCTAAGCCTTTAGTGCTTCATCCCGAAGAGTCATTGTGAAGCTCAGGTAAGTTCCATCATGAAAGAATGCTGAAAAAAATGGTGATCTTTGGCCCCCCCATTGGGTGAGCAACTGAGAGTGAGCTGCAAGCCTGCATAGGACATCTTTTAATTTGCCAAGTGACTAAATGTGCAGTCACTGCAGAAAGCATACACCAGCTGTGCCCACATGGCCCACTCAGCTGGCCTGTTTTTCAAAGAGCAGACAGGCTTATCCGGGTATCAAATCCCATGCCAAGAAGATCATCATTGGGTTTGAACATTTGCACGAAATCCCCTGTCGCCAAGGGTGGATGGCTCTGCTTGACAAAGACAGATCTCATCCTGCAGGCCAACGGGCAGTTTTACCAATTGCTGGACTCTGTGCTCAAATGTCTGGGCACAGGGGTGAGTGTCAGCCCTACTGGTGATTTAGCCATCTGTCCACCTATCTTCTACCTGCGTTTCACCTCGCTGCTCCCATGGGCTCTGTGAGCACTTGCAAGCTTCGGTGACCTATTCCGTCTGTGAGCCGGGCAATCTCAGCAGGTTTTTGCTTAACCTGAGGGCTTTTCAAATGCATCTCCATGGAAATCTGTTCTCTTGCTAACCATCATTAGTTCGGGTTTAATCTCACAGAACTCTAAAATGTACTCGTTTCGCAGGATATTTTTCTGAGTTGTTGCATAGAAATCTCATAGTAGGGGAGCTTATGGCAAGTGAGAATGAAGAGAATTGATTAAGTGGTAGCACCTGTGTTTCCGATGGGCTACAAGCCCAGCGCTAGATCGAGGAATAGTATGAAACTCACAGACAGAGGTCCTTGTCCTTTACTCAGAGCTGAGGACCCTTCAGTGTGAGTGAAAGGAGATTCTTGGGAAGGAAGTAATGTAAATACACAAAAGTAAATGCAAATAGATGCTAAAGGGTTTGGCATAGGCTATTAATGCTGTCATCACTCAGATGAAGAAGACTTTACTGTCCGTCACAGAATTCCAGAGGCAGGACCAGACCTGGGCATTTGAACCAAGCTAGATTTTAATTGATACAGGAAAAGACGACTTCGGAGAATGGCAATGAATCATTGGGAACTTGTATATAGAAACCAAACACCCCCACACACACACACACAAACACATGCCTACATGTACACACAGACATCGTGGAAACAATAAGTTAACATTTCTTCCTCATGGCTTATCCTAACAAAAAATTACATGACTCCAGCTTTCAGTAGAAACATTAGCATCTTTCTAGTAAGACCTTTCACTTACCTGCAGTTGGATATAGCTCCCTTTGAAAACCAAGGCAGCTCTTCAAATCTATCAACACTTTCTGAAATAGTATTCAAAATATGCTTCAGAATACTGTATGAAATCGCCCAGTGATACGCAGAACATGAAAAGCGTCTGTAGTATTTATACTCTACGGGGCCCTCATTAACCACTCTCCTGTGTGCTTCTGAAACACGTATCGTTTCGTGTAATTCCCACAACACCCTCAGAAGGCAGGTATCATTCTCCCATTCACGGAGGAGGAAAATACGGTACAGAAAGCTTGAGCGAGTAGCTTAAAGAAAAATGGTTCGTAAGTGATGGAGTGAGGCTATGAAGCAGGATTCAGACTCCAGAGCAGGTGAGCATTTAAACAATGTTCACCGCAATAAAATCACTTAAAACTGAATAGCAATTGACCATTTGCAGATGACTTTCGCATGCTTTCATGATTTACATCACAAGTTCCCTGTGGCAGAGTGTGAAGCCCACAACAAAGTTGAAGCATAAAGCGAGTTTCGCTAAGGTGCTGCATTCTCTCTGCTCAGACCTGCGGGTCTCCTTTGCCATGACTCGTGTTATCTTGGCCCATCTCGTGAACTTCTCCTCCCTTCCGTATTAGCATCCTGTCCCATGCTTACCCTCTGGACTTCCCATCATGGCTAGTGTCTTCAGCTACTCAGCCTCTGAATCAGATGCCCTGTGCTTTGCTTTGACTACAACGGCCTGCCCTTTCCTGCTTGGTCAACAGTCACGTCTCTTCTGTGACCTCATTGGAACCTAAGGCTCCTCCAGCACTGTCCTTTACTTCAGTCCTTCAGTGTCATCTGTCCTTCCCTTCCTCCCCCACTCTGCCTAGAAGCAAGGACTGTGGTTTATTAATTGTAAGTATCCTCATCCCTGCTACCCTGCTGCCCTATTGTACTCTTCTGGCAAAAATCAATTACGGAAAAACTAACATTGTAAGTTTTTTGTACTGGATTCTGCTGGGGAAAGTCACCCATTTCTCTGTAGTGATGCCATTATGAATTGACAATGTCTGACCTCAACCGGACCCACCAAAACTCTAGCAATTTTGTTTTCCTTTTTCAGTGTGTCTTTCTCCACAATGGCTGTTGCCAGTCTTCTGCATTCGGTTTTTCTATTTAACTGGTTTTCTTGCGTATGCCTGAAGATCACCATGCTTCTAAATAGGCCTTTCTTCTTTTGGGCTCCTCTTGCTACATGTGTCCTTTCCTAGTCTCCAGTGCTTCCCAATATTAACACATGCCATATGTTTTATGTTTTTATTACTTGTTTGACTTTACCATTATCTGTAAGTTTCATGAGGTCAACAAGACTTATATTCTCAGCATGTAGACACTTTATTAGGCAGCCAATAAACAAGTCTTGAAAAAAGAGATTATTGAATAAATTAGTGAATGAAGGAAAATGTGTGTCTACCATCACACAAGAGCTCTCCCAGACTCCTGCGCCATAGCTGTGAGCCCTTTTCCTTCTTCCTTTTCTCCTGCAAAGAAAAGCTGGTCTCCCACTTCAAGCTGTTTCTTCTAGTGTTGCCACAGACTTTGCTTGCTCACATCTCTGTGGCTGCCGTGTTTTATAGTTTTCCTTCTCTTTTAGATGTCTATAATCTTGGACTTCCTACTGTTCATCTTCAACAATTAAATATATGCAAGTCTGTTTTACATTTAAAATCCTTGCACAATTTCTTGTTTGACTTTTATCTCTTACCTGTCTCAGCAGTAAACAATTCCCAGGTATTGCTCCTACACGATGTCCTTTATCACCGTGCCTGGCCTCTGTCCTACCACTCCTTCGAAGTTACACTCACCAGGATGACTACCCCTTGGCTCTGTTGTCCTCTGCAAAGGGGCATGGCAGATGCCAAACCCGACCCCCTCTAGTCATTTAGCATCTGTCCCCTTGCTTCCGGAACCCACCGTTCCCTGATTCTCTAGGGTTATCCTGTCTCTCTTAGTATCCTTTGTGGCTCTTCTGAGAGTCAGAGCAGTGTTGATGGCCCCTTGGGCTTCCTACTGAGTCCATCTTCCCTCAGAGCCATCCATATGCTAATGACTCCTAAATCACTAGCTCCAGCTTGGCTTCTCCTTTGGCCTTCTGTCTCTGACTTCATGGATCTCCATGTGGAGATTCTGAAACACCTCACCTTAGCAGCTGTCACCTGGCCCTATCATCTTTTCCCAAATGTGATGCCTCCCCCAGACTATGAAGCTGCAAAGTGCATACCACCCCACCACCTCCATTTCTATTTCTCAAGTCTCCCTCAGACTGACCATTTCTCTCTAACCCCTCCACCCACTGGGTGATCCAAACCGCCTTGCTCTGTAGTTCACATTATCACAGCAGCTTCTATCTGGCCTTCTCACCTCTGGCTGGCCCTGATCCAGTGCATTCTCCATGCTGCAGTTAGAGAGGCTTTGAAACGGAAATACGATTCAATTCTTTCATTTTTAGAGCTTTTCATTGGTTCTCTCATTATGTTGGAATACACTTTCACTGCCTTATGTTGATTTAACAGACTTTGGGCTTTCTTGTTGGATACCACTGTTTTGCTTTCCATTTCTACTCTCAGCTCTGAACTTTCATGTGTTGCTCCTGACCCACATTCTCACAGTAGCACACCCTTGTTTCGGCCCATGTTCTCTTCTGCTGCTGGACATTTGCTCATGTGGTCTGCCTGCAGGAGTACTTATTTCTGTTAGTAACATGTATTTCGTGAGCCCACAAGAGCGTAGTGCATGGGGAAGAGCCTGAGACTTGGTTTCGGCTTGCCCACTTACCCTTCCATCTATCAGTTCACCCAGTGGACACGGGATCTAGCACTCATCTTCCCCTTCTTCCCTCTAAGGTGGACTTTACCAGGCTATCTCCTACCTGTCTTCATTCTCCATCTCAGTCAGCTAGGCAAGTGCTCTAACCACTGAGAGAAATCTCCGACCCCCAGAATATATTTTTTGACACCCACGCATAGACTCATGAATCTTTCTTCTGAGATACTGCATTGCATCCTGAAATCCTTGGATCATAGCAGCTCCCTTCTGTGAAGAAATAGGCAATATACTGGGCACCACCCAAGTTATATATTGCTTGCTTACTTGCCTGTGTTGGTAGTAGATGGCATGCTCCCTGCAGGCTGTGTCAGTGCCTCTTGCTCCACGTCTTGGCTCCCCCCGGGACTCTGCGCTCCGGGCAGCTCAGGAGATTGCACTACACAGCAGGCCTTCCATCCTAAAGCGGGGCTGTCCTGAGCAGGGCCGGGCATCCTGTCCTTGGCCACTCTGGGGTCTCTTTATCTCATCTTTCCCCCTCAGAGACTCAACCCTTATGAACATTCATCCTCTCATTAGGAAGACCTAAACAGTGGCTTTGAGGAACTCATCTCTGAAGAATGAGGCTGGGAAGAGCTGAATAATTGGTTAGAATTCAGCAGTCTGTTGAGGACACTGAACTCCAGGTGTTGGTAAATAGAAGCCCCTTTTGGGGGCAGAGCAGCAGGCTTTTCCTCCTCTTTTATTATGATGATTATTATTATTTTTGTGGTTTCCATGGAAACAACCAGAGTGAGAGAACAAAAAAGTCAAGGAGGTTAGAATGATGAGACACCCCCCATATGCTTAGGAAGACTGTACACACACACACACACACACACACACACACAGAGTCCTCTCTTTATTCTTCAGCACATTGCTCAGTCAGGGGAAATTGTGCTGTTTATTCGTGGCATTTGTTACAATCAGGCTCAACCAAGAGACAACCATCAGCTTTTAGCAATTAGGGAGTCTTTGTGATGACAGCTCCATCACATTAATAACAGGGAGAGGGAAGGCAGAGATGGAGACATTCATAATGCAACCCGGAGGAGTGTCGGGGAAAAGGAGAGAACTCCAAAGGGAGTTGGCGTCTGGGTGCACCTCTCCTGTGTTCACTGGGCGGGATCACTGTGGGTACTTTCTTTGGGGTTCAGTGGGGCCTGTTCAAGGAGCTGCCCCCGGGGAACAAGAGTTCTGGAGCAACTCATCTGTTGTTTTCTTTGTGGCCTCTCCCTGTCTGTCCGATTATAAGCCTAATGTTGGGGTTGGAAGAAAAGCCCTTTCTCAGAACGGTCTAGCAGAGCATTAGCATCTCGAGCCCACACAGGTCACCGTGTAGGTCACCAGAACCCTTCCAAAGGATTCCTTATCCACTGTCTCCACTGTGCCTGTGTAGGGACTGGCTGGCCACCTCCTCTGGTGCACTTTCGGCCTTAGTGTTTAAAAAGCACTATGCTTTAAGTGGTGTCTTAGCCACCAAAGGCAAAGAAACAAATAGACTTGAATCCCTGTTCAGGGAAGAAACTCACTGTAATTGGCAGCTTAGTAGAGAATATAAAAGACAAGAACCAAAAAGGATATATCCATGACAGTGATGGTGACCTGTCCATTTCAATCTGTTTTCCTTCTTCTTTGTGTCCAAAAGCTGAGCACTTCTTTTCCCAGCCTGCTGTGGCCAAGAGGTGGCCAAGGGACGGACTGTCATCCTCAAAGAGACGTGTACCACTCCCGGACTTTGCACCAAGCAAGTCAGCACTCAAAGTGATGACCTTAGAATGCAAGTGCCACAAAGCCAGGAAAGCCCACTGGTCTGGCTGCTGAAAGAATTCCCAGAGCAGAGCCCGCCCCAACCCTGTTTTTGTCTAATGCCCTGGTACACCCATGCAGGACTATTGCTGAGCCCATAAGGCACCTCTTTTGTTTTCACCACTAGAATTTTTGAGTTTACTGGCTTCCCTTACTAGTGGCATTTGACAGGGCACGGGGAGGTCTTCAAGGAAGGCATGAGAATTTCAACTCCACCTGCTAAGTGGGTTCTTAACTCTTGTCCTGGCACGAGAATCTCAGAGTGCATCATTATGAGGCATAGACCGATTTATTAGGCAGTTTAAAAAGCAAAAGGATAGAAGGGCTCCAGCTCAAGTAGTTGGATGGGTTCACTCGGATGAAGAGCTTCAGACAGCCCCTCATGGAAAAATGAGTCTAATGTTTCTGGGTTAGCTGAGGTTGGCCAGAGTCCAGGGGATCCTGATCTCACTTCTTGTTTTATAGTTTCAATGGAATCCTTATGACTTCAGGGATAATTTGGTGACCATGAGATGACAGGTCTTGCTTGGCAGGGGGGATCTCATCATGGGGTACTCTGCAAGACTGCTTTTCCTCGACTCTGGGACGACTGTAGGTCTGGAGTCTTCTAGGGTATTGGCAAGTGAATATCCTTACAAATCCTCAAAATTACTTCAGTTAATCTTTTCTTTCTTTTTTTTTTTTTTGAGATACAGGGATTGAACCCAAAGTCATTGCACTGAGATGCATTCCAATCCCTTTTAAATATTATTATTGTTATTTTATTTTGAGACAGGCTCTTGCTAAGGGACTAGATTGCTTAGGATGGGTTTGAACTTGCAGTCTTCCTGTCTAAGCCTCGCAGAGTGCTGAGATTACAGCTATGTGCTGCCACATCTGTTTGTAGTTACTCATATCTTGGTGTCCTCAAGTCTTGATGAGGGATGGGCTAGACAAGGTAAATTCAATGCTGATAAACCTTGAATATGATGCTCCTTAAGTGATTAGCTTGCTTATGTGCAAGTTGACCAGGCATGTGACAGAAAATTTTAAGACAATAAGGAAGAGAAAACATTGGGTTTCTTTGTCTCCTTTCTACCTGTCTTTCTTTTTTCTATCCCACCTCATTCATAGCCTGGCTAGTACTGCCTGTCACTCTGAGGTGAGAGGAAGTTGGGCCTTGCTTCTTAATACTCCCCATTGCCTTGTCAACCCTGTAGCCTGCCCCGACTTCTCCCTGACCATGTGAGTCAATCCTGAGTGACAGGTTCTGACAGCCACTCTGCTTCTCCTTCCATCCCACCCCCAGTGACTTGACCCTGTCCTTTTCCAGCTTTACCTCCTCTAAATGATTATTTTTCCTCCTATCTTTTGACCACAGGCCTTTGATTGCAAGAAGCAACTCAGTTACATATTACCAGAGTAACAGAGTGTGTTGTAATTGTCCAGGAATCGGTCTTGAAATGTCAAGGAAAGATTTATTTCCTAGTGCAACCTCTCTAGGTGCTAATTTTGCTATAGGCTGCTGGATAATGGTTCCTGCTCACAATGGGCGAGAGTTCCTAATCAGAATACAGGGCTGTAATTGGGTTGAAGGTATTTTAAATCATTAAAGTTGCATTTAGAAAGGGGAATAGAAATAGAACCCCAAGATTGAATGACTCACTTAGTATTCAATGAGAGAGTCATGGAGTATTACTTATAATATTCTCTTAATGACCTTACAAGCAATGTAACTCCCCCCACCCTCCAGGGCCTATTCACAAGGCACAATTCTGCAGTCTCAGACCCACCACTCTGGAGCAATTAATTACTGACCCATCAAGGAGCAATCAAGCTCTGCTAGGCCAGCAGAAGCACTGATTTCTTTCCCCACTGTCTCTTCACTCTTCATCTTCCTGCCTGCCTTGTGCTAGGCCCTGCTGGGCGGCAAGCCGACATTTACCAAGCCATAAATCATCGTGCAGCTTTTGGAAAGCCTGGCTTACCATGGAAACACCAGGATGACAAAGAGTACTGTGGAAGGTTTGAGAGGAGGGAGTGTCAGGAAGTAGACCTGCAGGCTTCAGGGACCGAACAGTCTGCAAATTTCAGAGGATAGTCTCTGGCGTGTCCATATGAGTTTGGATGTGTTAGTTCATGCAATATTAATGGATAATACAGTTTGTTGATGACTCAGTCTCTGTGCTGCTGGGTAAACATACTCCCAGCCACCAGAATTAGAGAGCAAATGGCACAAAGGAAAGCATCTCATACATTAAGCTCTTCCTCTTTTGAGTCATGAGGTCTTAGGTCTGCTCATAGTAGGCGCTAAACAATGGTAATTTCTCATAACATGATTGTGATGAAGGGTCACCCAACCAAGTTCTGTAAATTTGTTTCAGGTAGTGTGCAGTGTCAGTATTTACCTTGGAGTTCATTTCCGGGTAGATCTACAAAGCCAATGTCCCCATCAATGGTGTTCTTTACGATGGTTATAGGGGGACTGCTGAAGGCAGAAATTGTCTCACCCCTCAGGAGAAGCATGCGAGTGCTGCGTGTGTGCTGGTTTTCATTGCCTCTCATCCAAGGGACAAATGGTTTTGGAAACCTGGTCTCTTGTAGATTGACCTGGCTGAGTGGCACTGCAATCTAAGGAGGTCCCTGATCCTGAATCAGCCTCCCTCAACCTACGGCCTAATGTCAGTCAGTCTGCTGGGAAAACTGTTGCTTTGGTGGCCAGGGTGATAATTGTGTTTTTTGATACTTTTTTTTATAATTCCCATTGTCTTGGCAGAACAATTGGTACATTGTAATGAATAATACAATTGGTACATTGCAATGAGTAATACAGGTTTTCCGAGATCTGACTGGTCTGGGAAGGCTTTCTATTTGAGAATGTCTGTGTCCATTGTGCCTGGAAAGTAGAGACTTTATACATACCCGAGAGAAGAAGAAGTGAATCATGAGACAAATTTTTCTCTTTTAAGTCTCCTATATTATATATGCTCCACTTGGGCCGTTGCTGAAGACCTTCCTCCATAAGGAAGACATAGTGAGTCCTTCTGGGCAGATAGCAGATTGCTACATTGTACAGAATAATCTTGATCATTCAGCCCATTTTCCAGTTGGGTCAAACCTAGCACAGCAGTGAAGACTTGTTGATAAATAAACAGACATTTTCCCTCTACGGTTCTGCTTTTGTCCAAATGAAAAGAAGGACATATGCCATGTATTTTATTATATTTGTTATTATTAATATCAGTTGATACCACTAGAAAAGTGTCATGATTTAGAAAGTTAAAACAGCTAGGATCTTCTTTATTTATGAGGCATTGCCTGGTTTAAATTTAGTGACTCTGAAAACATCAGTAGTTCTACTGATAGTTTACCAAAAATTAAAAATGGTAATGCTTGCCTCATACAAATCAAAGCCAAAACAGGGTAATATTGTGTGCAAAAGAATACACTGTGCTCCCTGAGAGTATTCTGTTCCTCCCAAATTACGATTCATTTGGGATTAATCTAATAATGTCTTAGTGTAAAAAGTGGTCCATTCTTTTGCACTTGATCTCGAAGCCTGAGAAGTAATGGTGGTCTATTTTTTTGAAGACTCCTGCAGAGAATATTTTGTGTGAAGAGTCTTTGGAATCATAGTCATCTCGATCAATTCGTCCATTCTGAAAGCCCGGGGTCTGTGATCTTCTTGTAAATGGGGCCACCCTTGTGCATTACCAACAGAACTATTAGAAAATCCCTCAACCGGATACTTACCCAGATGTTACTTACCCAGATGCTAAACTTTCTGAGATTTATGCTGCAGGTCAAGCATCTCAGTGGCTCCCAGATGGTGGCCCTGTCCTTATTCTCATGCATATGCTTAGGCTTTGCCTTTTTGATCTTCAGTTTCAACTCCAGGCAGGTCTGTCTGCTGGCCTATGGGCCACCTTTGAAGAAGTGGAAAACTTGCCCCCTGTGGACAGACATGGCCCCTCCAGTGCAAAGCTTGCTGTACCTACAGTATTGCTGTACAAATCCCACTGGGGATATAGCACCGATCCGGGGCTTGTCGCTTACTATGCAAAGGGTACCTAGATTCCAGTCCCATGCGTCCTTGACCAGACACCCTTGGGCAGTGGACAACCTGTGCAACCCAGGCATGACTTCTCTGCTGTCCTGCAACCTGCAGTGTTTTGATCGTAGCCCGACTAATGTCCAAGGAGTCTATTAAATATTCATGGAAACACCATGTTCATGTTTAATCAGGAATGATAGTTTTGTCTTCTTTATAAAAGCAGCAAATCCCCAGAAACTGGTCAGGAGCGCCAGCTGTTTACTGCCGGAAGAAGTTGCTGCTTATCTCTTTGTAACCACCTGCCTCTTTGAGATCATGTCTTAATTAACTCGGTGTTATCGACGCTGAAATTGTAGCAACACGGTAAAATCAAATCATAAATGAGAGATAAAGGGGAAAGAACTCCGCCGACCGGGGAGCTGAGCGTGGGCACTCTCCTGAGCAGCGAGTGGCTGGCGAGGGGCAGAGGGGTGGCGGGTTGTTAAGATTCGGAGTAATGAAATGTGTATTGTTCCATTTGGAAGGGAGCTCGGAGGTCCTCTCATCTAGTTCTGTTCAAATATTTTTCAATTCAAGACATATAGCTTATTCTCTTTTAATCCACACGGATATTTTTAATGTCTCATTTTTTCATTTTTAAAATTGCTGTTTAAAAAAGCACTCAGTCAATGCCATGACCCACTACAAATTTGCACCATGGAAAGGGGAAAACAGTGTTCATGTCTCCTTCCTAAATTTTAAAGTTTGGGACAGAAGAACAAAGAGATGCAGTGACTTGCTTGTCCTTAAACCTGCATCTACTGACTCTTCTGGAGTTCTGTGCTCTGTCATGTACAAAATCCTGCCAGGCCTGAGAACTGTGACTTCTGAGGACCCGGCTACTTGTGGGACAGTAAGGTGGAGTGCTGTGTAGTACACCACGTGTGTTTCCGGGAGGATGGGCAGGGCTTTCTCGCAGAGGTGTGAGGAGCAACAGGTGCTCTGCGTGCAGCTCTGTGTCCCTACCCAGAGGCGAGAGGGTGCCCGGTGGAACTTGGCCCAGTCTCCTTACAGCTTTGAAATGCTGTGCTCCACTTTGTTTGTACCTCTTTCCTTTACCCCCTTTACCCAGATCACACCACGTATTCCTGTCCATGCACCTCCACTTGAGCCCCTTCTTCTGGGC
>PVJO010031576.1:0-14160 GCA_004026905.1 Hystrix cristata
GAGGAGAAAAAAAAAGAAATTCCTTCTGCCATGGAGGCCTCACAACATGACAGGAATTGAACAGCAATACTTTGTGAATGCTTCTAGGTGTAACTGGAAAGTATTTTCTCATTCTACCAACCAAAGAAGTCACTTACTTCTCTAAGAACCCTGCTGAATTTAGAGATCACTAGAGGATAATTCTACTTTTAGAAAGATATTCCTAGCTTTCATACTGTAAAGCGCCATGTCTATACTGGTTCAAAGAAATGGCCATTAGAGTACTGAATGTGCCTCAGTAATTTGCTCAGCTAGTGGTCTGATGGAGTCCACAAAGAACATTATTTCCCTTAGAATGTTCCGAGGACAAGGAGTTTAGTATCTAGCGTGTTGATTACGTTCCTGTTTTTAATTACGCAAACACGCCCGGAGACTCCGGCGGTGGGCAGACGCTTTCTGTAAAGGCAAGCGTACGTGAGCACATACGGATCCATCCCGCTGCTCTCTTGTCACATCTTCATAGCTGAAGTTTTAGTTTTCAAACTCCTTCTATGTGCAGCATCGCCACAGAAGGTGCGTACATTCCATTCTTGATACGTTTTTAGAATTAACGGAGCAGACAATCAAAAAGTGAAAAAAAAAAAAAAAGGAAAAAGAAGAGAGGATTTTCAAATACGTATTCGTGCTTGCCTCTTTTGTTATTTAGTACTTATATCTAAGAACCACTTTCCTTTTGCAATGTTTTAAAAATATCAAAACCTTCTCCATCAAAGGCTTTTTAATGTACAGAATGCATGAGGAGGCCGGCCGGTGAAACGCGTCTGCGTCCCTCAGGAGCTCATTAAGGAGCTGTCTGAGTCCCAGGGCTGTCTGCGTGTGGCTGAGGAGAACGGCCTGTTCACTGTGCTGTGCCCAGATTTCACTGGAAAGACCCAATTCCAATGTGTAGCTGTATTAGCAATTTTGGCAACTCCCTCAGCGGATCCCTCTGTTATATCACCAGGTGTCCCGTCTCAGGTACTCGCAACGCTTCTGTCCTAAAACTTGTAATATTTGAAGGCAAACATTCATTACTTCCTCCCTGCCAACACTGGGGGCTGCTTCAGGGCTCCTTTTCTTCGCAGCCCCTCACCACTCCCTCTTTCAGGGTCTTCTTCCCTCCCCTTCCTCCCTTCAGAATAAAAAGCAAAAGATTGCACTAGCAGATTTGGCTTTCTGCATTATATTTCCTGTTTGGGTTAGAGCCTTTACTTTCCTTGTTATTGATTAATTGACTTGAACTTCTCCATCTAGAAGGCGAGAACCCTGGAATTCCTCTTCTGGAATCACTTCAACTTTATTTTTGGATTTCTTTCCATTATGACTGCCTAAGAAAGACCTGGTATCCTTTTATCTCATAAAATCAGGCATTAGCAAGAGTATGGGAAGTTGAGAGTCTTATTTACTGCTCATGGATATGTAAATCTATAAATCTCTGAGGGGGAGACAGACAGACATGCACAAAGATCCAATAAATTTAATCAGCTTATTTACTATGGAAACATAAGCACATGAGCTCGAAGAACTTTACATAAAGTTTTTCATTACTGCATTACACGCGCGTGCACACACACACACACACACACACACACATATCCTATGCATATCCAATGGCTGAGTTTCCTAAAGATGAAACATGTAGCATGTAGCATCTGAACCAAACTCATCTCTTCAAATTTAAGGTATAAGTAGTTTTTGGACACAGTGACAAAGTGCTAACACAGGCCTGAATCTCTGCCTCTGTATCTGGAGTTAAAAAATTTAAATAGTAAGACGTTCTGCCTCAGTGTTGCTATGAGGAGTCAGTAAGGAAATGGATCTAAGATTGGAGAATAGTTCCTGACACACCGCGAGCTCTCAGGGAAATCCTGTCTAGGAAGCCCTGCTGACTCCTTCACGAAAACAGATACGTGTGGCTAGGACAGTGCCTTCTGGGACCCAAGAGGTGAATGTCATTGACACTTTAGTTTTTATACAGAATATGGATTTTTTTTTTTTCTTTTCAGTTTTTTGAGACAGGGTCTTTCTATGTAGTTCAGGCTGGCCTTGAACTCGTGACAGCCCTCCTGTCTCCGCCTCCCGAGTCCTGGGATTACAGGCATGCACCACCACGCCTAGCAGAATACGGATCTTATCTTCTGGACAATTCTCTCCTGTGTTCTTGGCACAAAGGCAGTGTAATTTTGAGCTTTCCTGAAAAGTTCTCTTTAAGCATCAACAGAAATCCTCTATATTTCGGTTTCTCAATTTCAGAGTAGAAACAAGAGTCCTTCATTCCGTGAGCTCCATAAAGGTGAAACATGCAGTGTTTGGCATCTAAACTCAACTCATCCCCTCAAACCTAAGGTGTAAGTAGGTCTTATTATATTCCAGAAAACAGTTCGGCTTCATATCAAGATAAGCATTTCTCTGTAGCAAAATGATTTCGCATTATTTGGAATGTTCACTTATTCCACTAATGTGAAAACAGAGAAGTGCAATGGCAGTTTTCATTTGGCTGAAGATTCATGTTCCCTGTCCCTCTCCCTAATGACTAATTTCTCTTTACCTCATTCGCTTTCTATTTGTTTCTCTTTTATAAATGTGCTCTTTCTATTGTTTGATCCTAAGGCAATACTATCAAGCCTTACTACATTCCATTTTCTTGATAACTTCAAATAAAAATGATAAAGACGTACTTTATTTTAAATCAGAACATTCCAGATATTGAACTACTGCCAATACAATTTCCTATTTGTTGGTATTCATTTGGGGAATCATTTCTCTGTACAAACAATCTATATATAGATATAGAATCTTTTCTAAATTTTGCTTTCATAAACATATCTTATTTCACCTTGAAGGGTTGAGGTTCAGTTTGATTCCATGAGCATTTACTTTGTGTCTCATATATTAGATTCTGGTTAGTACAGAGTGGTATGTGCATAACAAGTAATATTTGCAGAGCATGATATCACTTGCAAAGCACTTTCAGATCGATTGGTAAAATTCTCATTACTACTTGTTTGAGGAAACATTAATATTGATAGTTTTCAGATGATGAAAATGGGTTTCAAAAAGTTGTAGACTTCATTCAAATCCTTCAGGAATATCAGTGCTTGTCAAATGCAAGATTTTTGATTCCACACTCTTTCATTTCCTCCCCGACAATCTTGGGGGTTCCATTGTTGCCATCATGAATGTAGACTGCATCAGAAGAAAGCATATTAACTCCACCAAAAAACTTCTAGATTTAATAACAAAATTCAGTTCCATTTCCGGATACAAAGTCAACACCCAAAAGTCAATAGCATTCCTATATACCAATAACAAACTCACAGAGAAAGAAATAACAGAAGATATGCCTTTCACAATTGCATCCAAAAAATAAAATAAAATAAAAAATGAAATACTTAGGAATCTATCTAACAAAACAAGTAAAAGATCTTTACATTGAAAACTATAGCACTCTAAAAAAGGAAATTGAAAGGGATATCAGAAAATGGAACGATATACCATGTTCCTGGGTAGGAAGAACCAACATAGTGAAAATGGCCAAACTTCCTAAATTTCTATTCAGATTTAATGCAATTCCAATCAAAATACCATTAACATACTCACAGAACTAGAAAGGACAATCATGAATTTCATCTGGAAGCAAAAGAGACCAAGAATACCGAAAACAATCCTAAGCAACAAGGGAAAGGCGGGGAGCATCACAGTTCCCAACCTAAAACTATACTATAAAGCTCCAGCGATTAAAAACAGCATGGTACTGGCAAAAAGACAGATGTGAGGATCAATGGAATAGATTAGAGGATACAGAAACCACACCAAACATACTCAAATACCTCATCTTCGACAAAGGAGCCAAACACCCTCACTGGAAGAAAGATAGCCTCTTTAACAAATGGTTCTGGAAAAATTGGCTGGCCACCTGCCGAAAACTAAAACTGGATGCAAGTCTCTCACCATGTACTAAACTCAAATCAAAGTGGATTAAAGATCTAAACATTAAAACAGAAACACTAAATTTACTGGAGTATAGAATAAGAAGAGCCCTCGAAGACATAGGGGTTGGGAAAAAATTTATGAACAGAACCCAGGCTGCACGGGAAACAATACAAGAATCAGTGCTTGGGACCATGTGCTATTAAAAAACTTTTGCACAGCAAAAGAAATCACCAATAGAGCAGGGCGAAAACCCACGAACTGGGAAAAAATTTTTACTAGCTATCCAACAAGACAAAGATCTAACATCTAGAATATACAAAGAACTCAAAAAAATTAGACCTCCCAAATTTAAAGATCCAATCCAAAAATGGGCATCTGAAATGAATAAACATTTTTCAGATGAAGAAATTAAAATGGCAAAGAAATATACGAAAAAGTGTTTGACATCACTAGTCATTCGAGAGATGCAAATCAAAACAACGTTAAGATTCTATCTCACTCCAGAAAGAACTGCGTTTATGAAAAAACAACCAATAACAAATGCTGGCAGGGCTGTGGTGAAAAACGAACCCTCTTCCATTGTGGGTGAGAATGTAGACTGGTCCAGCCACTATGGAAATCAATATGGAGATTCCTCAAAAAACTGGAACTAGAGGTTCCATTTGACCCAGCTATTCCCCTACTGGGGATCTTCCCAGAAGAATTGGAATCGTCACATCATAGGGATGTATGCACAGCCATGTTTATAGCAACACAATTTGTAATAGCTAAGTTTTGGAAACAGCCTAAATGCCCAACAACTAATGAATGGCTAAAGAAGATGTGGTTTTTCTACACAATGGAGCACTATACTACCACAAAAAAGGGTAAACTAGAGTCATTTGTATGTAAATGGACGTTCCTTGAGAATATACTGTTAGGTGAAATAAATCAGACACTCATGAGTACACATTGAATTGTTTCTCTGATATGAGAAACCATAAGTGTAAATAGGACAAAGTGGTGTAATAGGTATAATAGGAAGATAATATACAAAGGAGAGGAAAACTAGAAAGAGAGAAGGGGAAAAAGCAGGAAGGGAAACAAGGAAAGAAAGGAAAAAGGGAATCCATGGAGAAATGTGAATAAACCTGCTGTAAATAGGGATGGAGGGAACAGAGGGGAGGAGTGGGGAAGAGGGGGGAAAACCAAGATACATCACGTACAGGTACAAAATAAATGAGATGAATGTGATCATTATATGTATATTGTACCAATACATGTTCTTGGTTAAAAATTAAAAAAAAGAAAGCATATTATGTTTACACTACACTGGATACTTTACGTACTGTAAATTATAACCGAGGTTCAAACAAGTCGCTATCAAATACAGAGCACCAGATCTTTTATAATGGATTTATGGAAAATGGTCTTTTCTAAGGATTTGAAGGATTATTGGTGATACTTATTATGTGTAAGAGAACTTTTCAGAAAGATAGTAATTTTATTGTTCTACAGTTATGGAACATCAAAAGGTTTCTTCAGGAGTAAACCTGATAAATATAGATGGAGAATAGTTTCTAATGCTGACCTCTCGGCAGCCTTATCTTGCTGTAGGCATCTCAACTGCTCATTGACACAGAAAGAGACCTACAGATATTTAGAGCTATACCGAAACAGCATCCCACCTGACTTGGGTCAATGCAAAAGTTTCTCAACATTTCAGAAGTCACTCAAAGCCTTATCATGTCATAGGCCTCTTAATTTCCAGCCCCCTGTTCACAACCATAAACTTGGTTATGTCCCACAGTGCATCTTGTAGAGCACATTACTTTTATACACGCATAGATGTAAATGGAGAGGGAAGTAGTTATCTAAGAGGGTAATGATCTAGGCAAAAACTGTATGGTATTTTACATAAATTAGTAATACCTTACCACATATCCAGAGTATTTCCGATTATTCATGGAAAATATTTCTTATACATTGTACTTTTTATTACTTTTCCATTCTTCCTCTCAGTTTCTTTTTGCATTGGAATGAGTCTTCCTTGTTTTTCTTGAACTTTATTCAAGAAGCGTTTGGAAACTTGAAAGATATATGATTGGATATAACTTGACTAGAATAGTGCTTCAATAATAATTTTATTCATTGTATACAATGGTAATACTTTCAATACATCTCTATTTGTGGGCTCAGGGATGAAATTGCAGCGGGACAAATCTTACTGATACTGTTCATAAGAAACAAAAGACAGTTCTTAATTAGATTACTGTAGAAAGAAACTATTATATAGTTCTTAACTGGTTTGCTTCTATATGTACAAGAGTAAAAAAATGGAATTTATTTCCTTACATTCTTACAAAATTTGCACTAGATTTTTTATGCAGACCTACTTCTGGGACTGTCTTTTAATCTGTCTCACTGAGACAGTAGCTTCTGTCTGAGGAAATTGTGATAAGAAATTAAGATTAGCATACATACAGAGAAAGGAGATGGTTAGCTTTAGGCGCGTCAAGACTAAAGGTGCTAACAGAGGGTTAGCACCTAACAGAGGTTCTAACAGAGGGTTCATGGACTGACAAGCTGTTGTCCCTTGAAAATAGGGGCTGACATATATGATTATTGATTTAAGTTTTTTTTTTAACAGGAAGAATGTAAAGGATCAAATACAGAGGAGACAGAAAAGAAGGTCAAAGGCAGAATCTTGCAGGAAATGTACATTAAGCAGTAGGGGCCAGAGATAACAAAGTTAGGGGCAGAGACGTGGTAGAAATAAGAGTAATTCAGTGGGCTGGAATCTAGACAAGAGGAAAGTAAACCACAAATGCTACAGAGAGGGTGAGGTAAGTACAGGATTTGTATTTGAGGGGTTATTACTGACTTGTAAAAAGTAAGAGTAACAAGCATAATTTGGTTCAAAGCTGCTCTGGCTGGTGTGGAACAGGAATAGGAAGTAAATAACCAGTAGAGCATCGTGTGACATCCCTATAGAACTTGACATTATTTCAACATTCTTTGAGAACTTGAGATAGTCTGATGTGTGTGGCTCATCCTAACTGCTTTCATTCCATATTATCTCAAGAAATTAATAAATTTAATGATCAAACTCTTCACAGTTGCCTTGTATAAATATTAATTGCAGGAAATACTGCCTTTGATTTTAGTTTTGGTTTTGATTGCAGCATAGACTCACACAGTAGGAAGCTGGCATTAATCATAAAGGATTCTAAGTCACTGCTTAGGTGCAGAAGATGACCTAGTGACGTGGAAATCCACCCGTATGGCACACTTACTTTCTAGTCATCCATTTTACAACCACGGAGACTTGCTTCTTTGTCTGTCTTTAATGCTACCCAGAGAAAGCAGAGCGGTCACAAAATGGATTCTGTTACCATGTCCCAAAGCTCTGTGAATGATATGCATGTTGTGAGATTATTCAAACATTATTAAAATAAATACCATTAAGTGGACCTTTCAGTAAGGTTCAGTGCTAGCAATCCTGAACACTCAGTAGATGTTACTCTTTTTTTTTCATTTTACTTGTGGATGGTTGGTCAAGATGGTAATGGTTTCTACAATTTTCCCTTTGATCTCCTTTATGAGGCTGGAGTTCTGGGTTAATTTTTCTAGGAACAACTATTTAAAGATGGCACTTTCGAGTCATGAACATTGCCCTTTCATTTCCGACCTCCCATATGGGAAACATACATCTTTTCTTCCAATTTGTTATAAGTTTTGATCAAGTGCATACCACATTACATGTTTGCAGGCACATAGTGGATACATTCTTCCCATTTAAAAATCTGCCAAGATTTTCTGTGTAGTTCTGTTGTTGAAGTTATTCAGGACAAAGCCTAGACAAAGCCAAAAATCCTCATATGCAGTAAAGTGTAACTTATTAAATTTCACTTAGACATCCAAATGTGAGCATGAAATGGGTTCTGGATAAAGGTGGGGTGCATATTTCCAGAGTGTCCAATTCATTCAAGAGAATCTATGATCTTTAATATATAGCGTCTGTCTGTGAATGTTAGCTCAACTGCAGGGGCTGCGCTCAGACCTGGAATGGCCCACAGCTGCGACAGTGCCACTCAGCAGCATCAGGAGGAGGTACTCTTCCTCTGTGCGGTGGGAAAGCACGTGGGCTTCTCAGCCTTAAATGATGTATAAGTCTGCGCTCTTTAAATATTTTATCACTGTACTCAAGAAGGGCACTAAAAATATCTTGGGGATATATATACATATATAGCCCCATAGCAAACAGCGATTTCTTCTTTATAGTATGGTTATATTTGAAAGTCTTTAGTTCATATAACAGATATTTATTGAACACTAACCATGTGCTGGGAACTCCTCAAGAGATTAGAGACAGAGAATAAATTCTTCCAGATCTTATATAACCCTTTGTCTGTCTTTTGACTATAGAGGCAGACTATTCCTATTTAACTAATTTCATCTTTCTATCAAAATCAACTCATTAGCTTTCCCCGCCAATCTCGAGCTCCTTTCCCTCTGTACAAATGTCTCCCATGTGTAGATTCCTGAAACATAGTGTCAAAGGGCAGGTGTGTTTTCTCTTTTGGCCATGTGCCATTCATCATATGGCCACTTCCATATTTTATCTTGGACGTCCATATTATATGATCATGCCTTACTGTAACATTTGGCTCACTTCTGGTATTGCTGCTTTCTATTTCTCAGTGCACAGTCTCTGTGGCCCAGCTTATTATGTCCCAGATGTATTCATTTAGACTGTTTCCCTCAGGAACACTGGGGGTCCCAGGGTGGTGCCGTCTGAGGCAAATGCTGAGAGTTTCCTGTAATGAGTACTGATCCCGGCTTCACGATGCTGTCACTTGCCCCTTGTGGAGAGCTGTGTCTGCCAGACCATTATTGCCCTGCCGAAACTGCTCCCTGAAATTCTATTTGGGAGGCTTCACATTCCAGCTTTCTATGTGGCATCCAGATGAACTTATTTGAATTTCATGGTTGGGGGAAATTTATTCATGAAAGCTGGACTTTTGCCTTGATGTTGCCCATTGATTGCTACGTCTTTACTGACATCCTAAATGAATAAAGTAGTCCAGAGGCTATTGCTTAATTATAGTCTTGGTGAGGCTGAGTTGAGCAGAAGAGAAGTAGAGCCAAACTTGACCATTAGAAACTGCAGAGAAAGCAGAACTTCTCGACAAATGCTTTTATGGTATCAGATTATTCACAGATAGTGATTTATATAGAGATTAAAATAAACATAATAGTTCTGTAATGTGGGGATCCACTAGGACACAGCTAATAGGCTAGATGTGCTAAACTGCCCACAAGAGGACCCTGAGATCCCAGGTGACTTTCTTTGTCCGTTCACTCTTTTTAATCTGCTAAGATAAGATAAATAAATTAGCTTGTGAAACCTCGAGGGCTAGAATGGAGGAATGGAAGAGACTCTATTTCAAAAAGGCAGGTGAACTCTCCTGCCATTATGCTTCCCTCACAAATGGAGAGCATGGAAGCTTTTCCATCATGGACGATGTGTTAAGAGAATTACCAGATTTAACACTATGCAATCCTTCATTAGACCCAAAGCCTGAATTTTTAAATCAAAAACTGTTAGGCACAACGCCCTGTCCGAGGCACTAATTGAGCTAAACCTGGCTGGACTACATTAACAGTAGACGAAAGAAATGTCAACTGAATCATGGATCCAAAATTAAAGTGTTATGACAAGGTTCACGTTGATTTAACTGTGCACTCGATGAACTATTCAACAAGCAGACAGCAACCACAGCTTGCTAGTTGTGATTATTTTACAGTTCAAGGACCTTTATTCCCTAACTAGAAAATAAAACATACAAATGCACAGTATATTTCAGTGGACAGTTTTATGCAGGAATCATGTTAAATGAGACTGATATACAATTCAAAAACTGGCGCAGAGTCTCAACTGTATCATGATGCAGACACCCAGTGGCCTTGCTGGGCTAAATAGCTCTTCCTGCCCACGCAGCCAGTGTCCCCCACAGAGCAAATGGAGAGAGGGATGAAGAAGGTATGACAAACAGAACCGGGAAGGCAGAGATGCCAAAGGCAAAGACGTGTCTGTTGCAGTAAGAAAAAAGGGAGATCCATGCGTAAGTCACAAAGCAGGAAATTTCATTATATAGTCAGATTTAAAAAAAGGATTACTGTACAAGTGCTACTTTTATCTGTTTATATTGACTGATGGGAAATTCTGGGTTGACAAAGATTGAGTACATGGTGACAGTATTTGCGTGATGTCAACATAGAGTTCTCACTAGGACCAGACGCCTCCAGGGATTGCTGTGTGGACTCACTGGTGCTGAAATGATTTTTTTCTCCCAGCTCATATACTTCCTCTCAAGTAGGTGCTTCATCTCTCCACCCTGAGCACAAAAGATGTTCGATACGTTTGGCTTCTGAGTTTTGTCTCTTTCACTTTCAAATTACTTGTCCTAATTATCCCTCTTCCCTTTTGTTTTTCCTTCATTTACTCTGTAATAAATATATCTTCATTTGGGAAACTTGAGAAATTTACCTGTAGTTAAGATGAAATCAGAGATAATTTTTCTGAAGAATAAGTCACTTCCAGATTCTCCCCTATACCTGATCTTTTCCTCTTGTGTTCAAGTTGAACACACAAACACACACACATACAAGCACATGCACTCGCTGCTCCATATAATTTTCTAAACCCCCTTGCAAAGGACTTAATAAAAGTCCAGAACTAACACAGCTAACAGATTCTACTTCTTGTATGGCCCTTACTATTATTTCCCACTGTTGATCATCACTGCTGGTATTTTCTTGGTGGAGGGCCGTGCTCCTTTCTGGAAGTCTTGAATGTTTCATACACACCGGCTTTGAGCTCCCTTTGGCATAGCCCTTGGTAGCTGAGAATTGTGTGTGCATTGTGGTAGATAGTGATGGGGATGGAAGGGACCACAGAATGCAGGAAAAGCCTGTGTTCTACCTCATCTCTTGGCTCAGTCTCTGATTTGAGTGTTCTGTGTTATGAAGGCATCAATATTTCTCTCTTTTACAGGGGGGTGGTGGTGGAATTTTTTGAAGTTAAATGCATTTTCCACAATAGAAAAATCATTAATGTCATGACATTATTTGTTAACTCCACTAGATACCTCTTTTGTAACTACTCAATCCTGTGTCTTTACTCAGGCTAATTGTACAGGATTTTAAGAATATCCACGGTAAGAATGGAGAGGAGAAGGCACATTGTTTGGTTAGTGATTCATTCCTGATGGTAGGTTGACTCAGATCTACTAAAAGAGTCTTAGTTGCCTAAAGAGATAATTTGAGTCCTAATAGAATAACCAGTCTGGAAAGATTTGAATTTGTTCAAACTCTTAGAATATTAAGCAGTGTAGGAAACAAAGATATAAAAATGCTCTTAATTAGCCAATGCAGATATGCAAACCAAGTCAAAATGCAATACTACTATACTCCCACCAGAATAGCTGAGATGTAAAATACAGAAAACACCAGTACTGGCAAGGTTCTAGAAGAGATAAAATTCTTACTCTTGAATGGAGTATAAATCAGAAAAATCACTTTGGAAAAGTCTCTGGCAACATCTACCAGGTCAATTACTGTATATTCCTATCCTTTGACCTAGGGAACATAGTCCCAGCTGCATACTAAGTAGAAGGACATGGTAATCCTGTTATGACTTTATATTAGCCTGGAAAGTGAGCCAAATCAGATATTCTGTCCTATAGTCAAATAATCAAATAGATTATTAGAATGAGCAGGTTTTGTTTCAAGGAATGATGTAGTTGAATTTTTAAAAGGCGATGGATACTTAAAGAGAGCTGGGCGCATTGTATTTCGTGAAACAGACAAAAAGTGTATGTGTTAGGTCCGGGAAAGTGGTCCTTGGGGGGCGGTGCCAGCAAGGGAGTGTGAGAGATTTCATGATTGTTGTTAAGCTTCAGTGATTTGATCTAGGAATGGGTCGTAGAGCTCAGTTTCTTCTGTGTGTAATTGGGTGTAACAAGCTGAGTAATTATTATTTGTGTGGTTTTTGTTGGTATATTATAAAAACTTAATTAAATTTTATTTTAAAAAAAGCAACAAGATATATCTTGTACAAGTACAAATCCCCTATGATGAATCTTATCACTATATACATCTAAAATGTACCATTAAAATAAAATAAATTATAAAAAAATATTAAAATGACCCCCCCAAAAGCAAGCCTATTTAGAAGTTTACTAATCATATCCACTAACTGTAAATAGAACACACTGAAATGAATTTGGAGAGATTATATAATGGGACTGAGGTCATATATGTTTTTATTTATGTAAGAAAGTAGTGAATAATGTTAATAAACTTCAGGAACATTTTTAAAATTATATTTGGAAGAATAAGCATGCAGATATCAAAGCTAATATTTTACTTTTCTCAATATTTTGGGCAAAATTGATCTTCTTTTCATTCTTGAAACTTGTATGTTTTTCTTGTTCTGCATGGACAAGAATTAAGGTAAAAAGAAGATATTTCTTGGTAAGTGCTTTTAGAATGAAAACAGGAGCAGAAAGCCAGACTAGCCCCATAGTTTCATGGGTTTAAGAGACATTTTGTGGATTCAAATGGAGTTGGAAAAGAGATGTGTACCTCAAATTTGACATATTTGTCTGCCCAAGCTGATGCTATCATCAGAGTGGCTCATTTTAATTCTTTATTACATACATATAATGTGTAATATAAAAATACCTCTGTGTTTGAAGAATGATGTTCCTGTCTGATTTACCAAGTTGCAAGAAAAATAAAACTTAGTGTAAACAAATCAGTCTATCTAAGTCTTTTATTTTGATGTGATTTTGTGGCAGGCACAAAGATGTGACAGAAATGAGTTCAGCTAATAAAAAGGAAAATGACAGTAATTTTAAAAGGTTTTGTAAAATAATTATAAAACACCAGGAAGACTCTTGGTCTAACTAAATGATATTTTTAAAAGATAAAAACAACCTTGCTATTTCTATCAATGAACAGCTGATTGATTTCAAATGATACATTCCTAATATTAAAGGACCTGACAATTTTATTAGACTAGTATGCAGCAGCCACGCTCTAATTCTCTTGATGAGCTTATCATTCATATTTTCCAGAGACAAGGCAGGCACAACAAAAGCAAGAATATTTTGAAGGTTAAAGAAGGTACAGATTTAAGAAGTAGAAGGATTGTTTATTTTTCTTTCCTCCTAGATCAAATGATCAAGAATGTTAGGATTTCTGATCGATCAGGAGTTATGCTGTCAACTACCCAGTAATCAGTCAGTCAAGTTTTGTTCTGTTCGAACGACTATATTGAATTCCATCAATTTATTGATTATCAGGCCATTGTCTAATCCCCTGGAAACAAATACTTAAACCATTCAAACAAATCTGTATGCAAGAGTTCATGAGTCTAAAGTCCATTTTATCTATTTTAAAAAGAAGGGCGGTGCCTCCAAATTTAGAATCTTCTCGGTAATTTGGATTTAATAGGTTAAATCTGAGCTTCAATGACCCTCTGTCCTTGAACAAATTCCTCTGTCACTAATGAACACTGGTTCTTGGACTTCGGATACAAAAGTATGCTCACGAGGTGAGGTAATGATATAAGATCATATCAAGTAACAATTTATTTCCATATGGCTAGAAATGCGACAGTCCAAATAAGCATTCAATTATGATAATCGTAGCAAATATGAGGAAAATATATGTGTAAATGTGACTGCTAAATATAGCATTTGAAGAATAGAAGATTTATTCAGCTGCAGAAAGTAAAATGCAAGAAATTTGTTACCTGCACAAATCACTTTTAAGTAATTCTTATGCATGTCAATGATCTCATTTGATCTAAATCTATATTTTTGTCACTTTAATGGAAATTTATTGAGAATTATTTTAAAAAGCTTCTTTACTCATTTACTAACTGAATATTAATGCTTTAGTATACTAAGTTCTTGACAGGAAAAGCATCAAATAAGATGCAATCCAGCTTTCAAGGAGTTTAAAGAGTATTAAAGGCATTTAATGATGCTCTGGTCATAGATTGTATTTAATTGTTTATTGTTAATATAAAAGACAAAAGAAGAGTCTTTTATTTAAATTCTTTTCTATGTTTTTGGCAACACTGGGGATCAAACCCAGGACCCGGAACATGCTAAGCATATTCTTTACCGCTGCACTACATCCCAACCAAAAGAG
>PVJO010031577.1:0-14198 GCA_004026905.1 Hystrix cristata
GGAAAATGCAAGGAATGTATGCAAATAAGCAATGCAAACAAGCAGCTAGTTAAGCTTCTTCCTGTATCTATTATCTAGGCTACCTGCCCCCAGGGCAGCCCACACTCCCATCCCCCAATCTCAGGCTCACATCCTTGATCCCAGCAGAACAATGCCAAACCGATCAATGGATCAATTTAGTAATCACACACTCTAGATCTAGCTATCTCTTACCACATGAGGCTTTGGGGGGACATCTAGACACAAACCATAACACCTAGGAAGACAGGAATCACGTTCAGCTCTACTCTGCTTTTCATGGCTCATCTTCTTAGGTAAGGAAGGGGAGAATTTAGCCCAAATTTCAGATCTCAGCATCACCAAGTGATTTGACTAGTTTGTTTAGTATAGACTCCACCTGTCCATGATGTTGAGCAAGCTTCAGAATCACGACCCAAAGTGACTGATGACCCTCCCCAGACTGCTGGACTCTTGCCTGGAATCATTTGTGCTGCTGCAAATGCCTGGGGCCCCTGTACTTTGCCTGTGCCATTCTCCTGGCATCTTTCTTTCTCACCTGAGCCTGGCTGAACCTGCTCCATGCACTTTCCTAACCACACGACACTTGGAGCGACAGCTTCGGGGTTCTGAATCACAGAATCAGACTCATTTAGGAGACAAGAAACCTAAGCAAAAGAGGTAGGAAACTTGTGAGGGTGGGGAAAGACGAGGACTACAGTGGGTATGTCTTCACATCTGCATCCAAGAAATGGACTAAATAATTAGGGCATCGAAGCACAAAACGTCAGTGAGTACTTGTCCTCCAAAAAGATGGTCCATAAATGATATTGGTAGATACAAAAACAATAAACAATAAAGCAGGGAAGCACACTACGCAATAGATCCAAAGACTGTTCATACGTTTTATACTATGTTTTTCTTGTTTGTGAAATTTTTTGTTATATATTTTAGAAACTTGTTCTCTTGGGGTCAACTCAGAATACCAGCCAATTATCGTTGGCCTTTCTACTCAGATGAAGGATCATGTTAGAGAAGAAGGTTCATGTTAGTAGTTGTGAATAAGGACTAATTTTGCTAGGTCAGACTACATGTTGATAGGTTTAAAGCCTTTAAAGTGTTTTCAAATGTTCCATGTCCCAAAGCAGTAGTAAGTAGAGTATATCTTTGTCATGTGGCATGGTCTCTGTCAACAAGAAGCTTGCCATATCAGTGCAGGAACTAATTGATTAGTATCAGTTTTCCTAAATGGATCAAGGTTAGTTTAATATCCCAATACATCAGCAAAAATAACTGTGGAGGGCTGGAAGTATAATTTAGTGGTAGAACGCTTGCCTGCCTAAGAGTGCAAGGTATCAGGTTGATTCCCTTGCACAGGGGGTATCTACGCTTGAAACCTCAGAAACTCACACTATATTAAACACCTCAGCCACTTATCAATTATCTATGGATAGTGAAGCACAATCCTCAGATAAAACTATTACCATTTTCAACTAATAACTTCAACATCTCCCTCTAAACAATTTAATCCATAAAAATATTAATACAAAATTTGGGGTAAAGTTGTAGTCTTGTGCATAATTTATAGACTTGACTTAGTAACTAGGCAGGTAGGATGTTCTAGCAGAAATTAGAGTCAACATAATCACAGTTGCAATTCCAACTCTATTGACTGGGTGGGTTAATTTTAGACAATTCTCTTAAACTTTCTGACTATCCATTTCCTAAACTATAAAAATTAGCATTAAAAATAATTTTTAAAAATGAGGATAATAGTATATATCTTTCAGGACACACACGGATTAGCAATAATAAATATGTGGACTTTGACATAAAAAGCATTTGTAAAAATTGATGTTGCCTTGGACATGATGGAGTGGCTAGTATTAGAATTAACTTTCTCAGGTGAAAAATTACAAAATCTGGATAAAATATTGGCCAATAGCCAGTGTAAGGCTCTGATCCTTTAGGGAAAGAAAACATATAAGAAATGAAGCATATTAGCTGAGCCTCGTGTTCATCCCATCTTTCACCCTGAGGGCACTTTACAAACCATAGTGCAGAGAAATAGTGCCCATCCGAGTGGCTGTCTCATTGCACGGAGGACACAGCGATGGACATTCAGAACTGCCTCTTAGATTTTGTAGGCAGAATTCAAAAGACAAAAAGACCTGAGAGAGAGCCCAAAACCTCCGTGAAAATTGCTCTCAGAGCAAACCCCTAACTAAGCTCAATCTGTGCAATGCAAGACTCTGGGAAGCCCCATGAAGAAAGCTGCTAAGGGGTCTCCGAGGCGGTGCTGTATGGGAGGGAGAGAGGTTAGTATTTAGGTCCAGCCACTGTAGAGAACTGGTGGGGACACCCAGACATTTGGCAAGTGCTCCCAAAGAGGATACACACTGGGTATAAGGAGGAAGTCCTAGAAGTAAGGTCTACACCACAAGATGAGGACAAAACAATAGACCTTCTTCACAGAGTTTACAGCCAAACCTCAGCATGGTAAAGGTGAGCACTGGCAACTTGATTGCCTTCCAAATTAAAATGGAATGCTCTTGTGAGAAAGATATTTTATCCAGAATTTCTGTAACCTGTGCCTATAACATCCAGCAATTAATCAGAAATTGTTACAGAAGGAAAAAGAAAAAAAATGCAATAACCTATAGCATGGAATAGCAAATATTTTCTGAAAATGTTAAGTAAATATCTAGGCTTTGTAGGCCACACAGTACCTGTCACAACATCTCTGCTGCTGTATGTGAATATGGCTATAAACAGTAGGTAAATGAATGAGCATAGCCATGTTTAAATAAAACTTTATTTATTGACGAACATTGAAATTTGACTTTCTTATACCGGTCTATTCTTTTCACTTTTAAACCACTCTTTTATTAATCATTTAAAAATGTAGAAGCCCTTCTATACTTGGGAGCAATACAAAAATAGACTAATAAATAGTCCACTATATCATCATAAATATTAGCAAGCCAACTACAACAACATTTAGAAAAGATTATATGTCATGACCAAATGAATTTATCCTAAGAGTGTAAGATTATTTTAATATTAGAAAAGCAGTTAATGTAATACATCACATGAATGAAGAAAAAAACATAAGTATTTAGCAAAATTCAACATCCATACATGATTTTAAAAAAAACTCTCAAAAACTTATGAGAAAGGAATTCCCCAAATCTGAAAGAGCATTTACAAAAAAAAATTATTGTGAAAATTATAATTAATGTTATAAGATGGAATGCCTCCCAAAGTCAGGAACAAGCTAAGAATATCACTGCTACTCAATACCGTACTGGAGGAACTAGGCAGTTCAATCAGAGAGAAGAGACTCAGCAAAAGGAAAATAATGCAATGACAGAAATAAGCCAATACCTTTCAATAATAACTCTGAAGGGGGATAGGCTCAATTCCTGAGTCAAAAAACACAGATTGGTAGAATGGCTCAAAAACAAGACCCAACAGCATGCTGTATACAAGAAACAAATTTAATACAAAAAGACATTCATAGAATAAAAATGAAAGGATGGAAAACAATATTTTATGCAGCAGGAACCCAAAAACAAGCAGGAGAAGCTATCCTATTTTCAGACAAAGAAGACTTCAAGGCAAAACTAATTAGAAGAGGTAAAGAAATTTAGTATGTTTTGGTTGAGGGAATGATTCAATGGGAAGAGATAAGAATTATAAACATACATGCACCAAACATCAGCCCATTTCATAAAACAGACATTACTGGACACAAAATATCCAATAAATATCAATACAATTATAGTGGGGGATCTCAATACTGACTGTCAGAAACAGATCAATTAGACAAAAAAAAAAAATCAACAAAGAAATATCAGAGTTGGACCAAACCTTCAAACAAATGGACTTAATAGATATTTACAGAATGTTCTACCCAGTACTAACAGAATACACAGTCTTCTCAGCAGCACATGGGACTTTCTCCAAATTAGGGTGCATCCTAGCTCATAAAGCAGGTTTAAGTAAAGGCAAAAGAATTGAAATTATCCCATGCGTATTATCAAATCATAGTCCAATGAAACTAGAAATCAATGTCAAAAGAAAAATGATCGTAGTTCAATAATCATAGTCCAATGACACAAAAAGATCATAGTCCAATGAAAATAAAAATCAGTGGCAAAAGAAAGCACAGAAATAGTGCGAACACATGGAAATTAAATGATATACTTTTGAATAATCAATGGGTCACAGAAGAAATCAAGGAAGAAATTAGGCAGTTCTGGGAATCAGATGATAATGCCAGTAAAACATATCAGAACTTATGGGACATGATGAAAGCAGTCCTAGGAGGGAAGTTTAGAGCTGTGAAAGCCCACATCAGAAAAACAGAGTGAGCCCCTCCAAAAAATAACCTAAGCATGCAACTCGAGGTCCTAGAAAAATAAGAACAATCCAAATCCAAAGCTAGTACAGAGAAAGAAATTATAAAGATCAGAGCAGAAATTAATAAAACATATTCAAAAATCAACACAAAGAATCAATGAACAGAAGAGTTGGTTCTTTAAATGAATAAACAAAATAGACAAACCTTTAGCCAATCTTATCAAAACAAGGAAAGAAAAAACCCAAATTAATATATTTAGAAATGAAAAGGGAAAATCAAAAAGACTACCACCAAAATTCAGAATATTATTAATAACTACATTGAAAACCCATACTCCAATAAATTGGAGAATCTGGAAGGAATGGATAGATTCCTGGGTACATATGAATTACCAAAGCTGAACCAAGAAGATATAAAGACCCTGAATAATCCAATAACAGGCAATTAAATTGAAGCAGTAACAAAAAAAAAAAATCTAACAACTAAGAAAAATCCAGGATCCAAAGGATTCATTGCTAATTGCTACGAAACCTTCACCAAGGTCTAATGCCAATATTCCTCAAACACTTTAATGAAATTGAAAGGAAAGAAGTACTCCCAAAGTCATTCCTGAAAGTTAGTATTACCCTGATTCCAACATCAGAATAGGACTCGACCAAAAAAGAGAACTACAGGCCAATCTCTTCAATGAACATAAACACAAAAATTCCTCAAAAAGATATTGGCAAACAGAATTCAACAAATCACCAAAAAAGATCACAAACCATGACCAAGTAGGACTCATCTCAGGGATGCAGGGACGGCTCAACATTTGCAAATCAATAAATGTAATGCACCACATTAACAGAAGCAAGAAAAAATCCCATGATCATCTCCATAGACACAGAAAATGCCCTTGACAAAACCCAACATCCATTCGTGATAATAATAATTTTAAAAACCCTACAGAATATAGGTATAGAATAACCCTACCTCAATTTGACAAAGGCCACTTGTGACAAACCTACTGGCAATATCATATTAAATGAGGAAAAACTGAAAGCTTTCCCTCAAAAATCAGGCACAAGGCAAGGATGGCCAGTATAATCACTCCTGTTGACTACAGTGCTCAAAACATTAGCCAGAACAATTAAGCAAGAGAAAGAAATAAAAGTGATATTTATAGGAAAGAAAGAAGTCAGATTATCATTATTGCCAAATGGCCTGATCCTCCTCATAGAAGATCCAAAAAGGCCAACAAAAGACTGGTAGAATTAATAAGCAAATTCAGCAGCATGGCAGGATATAAAATCAATGCACAAAAATCAGTAGCATTCCTGTACACCAATAATGAACTCACTGAGAAAGAAATTAGGTAAACAATACCATTCACAATAGCATCAAAAAATAAATACTAAGAAATTAACCTAAGCAAGAACTGAAAGTCCTCTACAGTAATATTACAGTAATACTACAGAGATCAAAGAGGATATCAGAAAATGGAAACATATCCCCTGTTCCTGGAAAGGCAGAACCAATATTATCAAAATGATCATATTTCTAAAACTGTCATACAGATTTAACACAATCACAATCAAATTACCTATAGCATTCTTCACAGAACTTGAGAAAACAATCCTAAAATTTATATGGAATCAAAAGATACCCAGAACAGCAAAAGCAATCCTGGGCAACAAGAACAAAGCAGGAGGCATCACAATTCCAGAGTTCAAGCTATATTACAAAACTACAGTGATAAAGATGGCATGATACTGGCACAAAAGCAGACATGTGGATCAGTGGAACAGAATAGAGGATGCAGAATATCCCTAGGCACATTCAGCCATCTGATCTTCCACTAAGGGGCCAAAAACATACACTGGAGGAAAGATAGCCTCTTTAATAAATAGTGCTGGGAAAACTGGTTATTCACATGCAGAGGGTTGAATCTAAAGCCATGTATCTCATCAAGACTAAACTAAAATAAAACTGGAGCAGAGATCTAAATGGTAAAACAGAAACACCTGATCTAGTGGAAGATAAAATAGGTAAGAGTCTTGAAGATATAGACATAGGCAAGAACTTTCTACACAGAACCCCAGTTGCACAAGAAATAATGTCAAGAATCAACAAATGGGATCTTATAAAACTAAAAAGCTTCTGTATAACAAAGAAAACAACCAACAGAGAGAAGAGACAACCTACACAATGGGGAAAAATGTTTGCCATTTATTTCTCAGAGGACTAATATCTACAACATATAAAGTCAAAAAAGTTAGCTGCTCTCAAATAAAAGACCCAATCGAAAAATGTGCAACTGAAATGACTAGATACTTCTCAGAAGAAGAGGTACAAATGGTCAATAAATACATTCAAAAAGCTCAACATCTCTGGCCACTAGAGAAATGAAAATTAAAAGACCCTGAGATTCCATCTTACTCCAGAAAGAATGACCATCATCACAAAATCAAATAACAAAAAATGCTGCAGAGCCTGTGGGGAAAAAGGAACCCTTCTACATTGTTGTGGAAATGTAAACTACAGTAGTACAAGCACTATGAAAGCAGTATGGTGATTACTCAAAAAACTAAAAGTAGAAATCCCATTTGACCCAGCTGTTCTCCTACTAGGTATCTTTCTGAAGGAGTTAAAGACATCATATTATAGTGATACATGCATACACATGTTTATAGCAGCACAACTCATAACAGCTAAATCTTAGGGGTGGCCTATATGTCCATCAATATGTGAATGAATAAAGAAAATGTGGTATTTACACACAACGGAATACTACTCTGCCATTAAGAAGGATAAGCTTGAGTCATTTATAAAGTTAAGTGAAATAATCAGATGCACGAGCTTAAATATTGCGTGGTTTATCCTATATGAGAATCTCAAAATATCAATAAATTATAGCATAATAAATTATAGAGTAAAGTAAGAGATAATAGGAAACAGAGGATAGATATTTTGCAAAAGAGAAGGGAACCGAGAGATACAGGGAGGAGAGAGGGAGAGGAGGGAAAAGGGATAAAAAAAATTACGATGTGCCATGTGCACGTATCACCTCCCCATGATGAATGCCACTCGTTGTGTACTGCGAACAGCCACATTGTCCTAGACCTCATTTTAATGAGTGTGTTAACTCAAGACTTCAGGTAGTCTTTTTCTTCCGGCTATCTCAGAGCACACTAGCTGAACGCTGGCATGTGTAGCAAACTGTTTACTTTCTTTGAATAACCAGCTCTGTACTAGTTCTTTCTGTTTCTAGAAGTCTGGCTTTCTTCAGAGGAAGGTTTTTTGCATTCCTGGGGTTGTCTTGTTTTTAGGTTAGTAAGAGGTTTCTTTTTTTTCTTTTCCCCTACAGTCAGTGTAGGGAGAGTGCGTGGGTAATGGGATGTTTTTATCCAGCATGTTAGGAACAGGTGGGTGGGTGGCAGGGCTGTTAGTATTTTTTATGAATCCTACTTAATACTGTCCATTAGCTCTTGTACCTAGTCAATAAAATCTTTAATCTTTAAGTACAGAATACAGGACTTGGTTGAGTATTTCTCTTTTTTCTTTTTTAAAGAAATTTAACTGCAGACTTGAAAGAAACTAGCAAAAGGGCATGCCGCCTGGTGTTGGGATAATTAAGTCGAACCTCTAATTTTTGTTACTTGTCCAATGCAGCCTGACAGAAGCAATGCACACCTCTGAGTGCCTCCCCAGCTGCAGAAGCCATGCTGCAAGCCTGGCTGGCACCAGCTGCCTTGTGCCACCTTCCACACCAGTGCTGCCTCAGTAGTGTGCGTCCCAGCCCATCATTTCAAGGGGTAGCTGGGGAAATAGATTTTCCTTCAAACCATTAGGTAAAAGTGGGCTTCTGTTTCTGTGGGTTGTTTTTCCCCTCTTGGCTTTTGTTTTTAAATTCTAAATGTTAATAGTGCAGGCCGCAGGCATGACAAGCGATGGGCAGGTGAAGAACGAAGGGAAAAGTGTTCAGAACTCCCACGCTATCTAACAGGCTTCAGAAGGTATCGCTATGGCCCACAGGAAAGGCTGCAGAAGGCAGCAGGGAGCTGCTGTACCAGCTACCATGGCCTTAAAACTAAGCTGGTGTCTCTTTACACTTTAAAATTGTTCCTATGCAGCTTATTTTATTTTTGTTTAATCAAATTAACAAGAGGGATTTTCCTTGAGGAAAAAAAAGTGAAAAAAATAGTGCAGGGACAATTAGATATCAGCCTCCAGGCACATAAACATTTACCTCATACCATACAGAAAAGTTAACTGAAATTGGATTACAATAGTAGAATTTTAGAAACACAGAAAACAGGCAAAGCTTTCTTTGACATGATATCAAAAGGATGGTCCACCAACTAACAAACAAAAACTGACGAAGTAGATACCAACATTCAAAACTTTTGTGCTTCAAAAGATCCCATTAAGAAAATAGAAATACATGCCATGGATCAGGAAGAAAATGTTTGCAAACTCATATGTGATAAAGGATGTGTGTCCAGAATATATACAAAACTCTTACAACTCAGTAAGAAAAAACAAGCAACACAATTTAAAAAATGGGTGAAATATTTAAATACATATTCACCAAAGATATATTAATTACCAAATAAGCAGACAAAAAGATGTTTGACATCATAAGTCATTGAAGAAATGTAAATTAGAACAACTGTAAGATGTCTTTTTTATACCGACTAAGAGCTTATGATATAAACACAGCCTATGACATAAACAATAACAAATGTTGTCACGAGTATACAGGAACACTCATACATTACTGCTGGGAATACAAAATGGTAAAGTCACTTTGAAAAACAGGTTGGTAGTTTCTTAAAAGTCAAACATAAATTTATCATAAATCCAGAAATCCAAGTCCTACATATTTATCCAAGAGAAATGAAAGTGCATATGCACACAAAGACTTGCATATAAGTGTTTGTAGAGTTCATAACTGATAATCATGAAAACCAGAAAAAAACTAATACTGATCACCTGGTGAATGGATAAAAATGTATATACATATAACAAGATATTAGTCACCAAGTTTTTGTTGGAACAAACTATTGACATTTGTTATGTGATGGTTGGTTGTCTAACACACTATATTAAATGAAAGAAACAAAACACAAAAGACCATATAATATTTGATTTTATTTATATGATACGCACAACAGGCAAATCTGTGGAGATAGAAAGTAGGTTTGTGGTTGTCTGGGGCAAGCATCGAAATAAAGATTAAAGAGAATAGCAAACAAGCAGTAAATAATGAAATAAAACTGATTTATGATGAAGTCACTAAAATGGTTGAGTTGTACACTTGATATAGGTAAACTTCATAATATTTAAAATGTACTTTAATAAATCTGAAAAATACTTATATTCTTAGAGAAAATTTTACAAACTTCAAACAAGGACAGACTAGCACACATAGAAATGACATTCAGCAAACAAAATGAACTCATAGAAATTCAAACATTTGGAGCAGAAGTAAAGGCCTCAATAGATGCAGTTTGTAACATGAAATGATAAAATCTCTTAAGAAAGCAGGAAAAAAAACCCTACAAATAGATGGATAATCTGTAAGAAAATCGTGGGCCTCATATTTGAAAACTAGATGTTCCACATAAGAGAACACAGAAATGGAAGGGAGAAAACTTCAATCAAATAATTCAATAATTTCTTGGAACTGAAAACATCAGTTGACAGTCTGATAGAGCCAAGAACTAGAGATTAACATAGACTATATTGAGTGCATTATCATTAATGTTCAGTAATTTAAGAACAAAAGAATATTCTTCAAACTCCCTGAGAGGACCAAAAAGAAAAAAGAAACCAGAATGATTGTGTTTTTCTCAATAGCAACAAAGGAAATTAGAAGGCAGTGAAGCAGTATTCAGAATTCTGAAGGAAAATCGCTTTAGTTCAGGATTTTATACCCAGAAAAACTGTCAGTCCACCATGCAGGTAGGTAAAGATATTTTCAGACATGCAAGTTTGCAAAATATTTCCCTCCTATGCAGCTTTTTTTCAGGGAGCCAGTTATTGATGTGCTATACCAGAACCAGAGAGCACGCGAAGAAAGGGAAATACAAACAGAGATCCAACCCAAGAGAGAAGCAAAGAGAATACGTGGGGTGATGCTGGGAAATTTCAAGACTACATGTATGCACAAGTCATAGAGGATAAATAGTGCACCTTGGAAAATGTCAGAAGACTCTAGGAGAGTCTTCCTAAAGAAGACAACATTGATGTTTATTACTAAACTTCTTGAAATTAAATTTAGACAACTCCTAAAGAATTTTCAGTTGAATTTAACAAGTACAAAAGAGAATTAAGAAAGTGGTCTTTAAAGTTGTTAAAGGACGACATGAAAAATAATCATAATTCATCAATCATTTAAGTGTTGAATAATGTTTTCTAAGCCATAATAGGACAGAAACAGAATTTTTATATAACTAAATTTATAACTATATTTGACTGAACTATAAATGATGCATATGAATATTTGAGGAGAGGATAAAAAGAAAACTAAACCCACAGCTTCAATAGTAAGGACTCAGTAGAAATATATTAGCAAATGGAAAGAAATAGTGGCGATGGTGACAGAAGTAGTGGAGACGGAGTAGAGTTTTGCTGAAGAGATCTTAAAGAATAATTTGACCCTTTAAACCGTATGCAGATATAACTTTGACAAAATCAAAAATTTTTTTAAGAGACAGGAAATACAGAAGGTTACTGCTGATATTTTTTCCCTCTCCACTGAGTTCTTAGTGTTGTCCAGGACCCTTCCTAATGATAATTGTAGTTAAAGAAGAAAAACAGGAGTTGGTATCAGGAGCTGGGACAGTTACTTACTTAACACAACAAATAATTGTCACCATAAGTCTATGAGTGGATTCATTTATTTACTAATTATTCTTCTGTTCTCTAGAGATGAATACTTTTTCTTCATAGATTAACTTTCAATTTCCCAGTTTATGCATTCAGCTATATTTCAACAAACTCTTGTATTTTAAGTTGACATAAAATGATAGACTATTAAATAAAAAATAGTACTTGTCCAGTTAACATTCATGGTCAGTAAAGTGGGGAAGAGATTAAACATTTTTTTCTGTCTGTTTACAAATGAAAAGTTCAAAATGCTTGACTTTATTCATTCAGCTGGGTGGAACAGACTTTCCTTTTCTCCATAGGCTTGTACAAGACCGTCATCTGTTTAAAGCCTCTTGGGATTGGATAGCTTTCAACATAGGATTGTAAAACTCTAAATAGGTGAATTGTCTACTCCCAACCCAGTAATAATTTCTCTTCTATTTAAAAACTCTTTTCTTTTAAAGAATTTCTACCTCTCCCCCCAGTCAACAACAGAAAATATGTTCGTGTTATTTTTATTCACCTGGAAATCCAAATGAGCCCCTAACTGTGCCTAATGCCAATTTTTTTTTTTTTATTTTGTGACTTAGACTTAAGAAAGATTGGTCACTTGTGCTGTTTGGTGATGCACCTCACAGAGGTCAGAAGTTGTTCTGAAGGTCAGTCTTTCCCATGGAAGTTCAGTTGATGCTCAGCTTTGGCAAGGTCAGAAGACTCTGGAGCAGTATGAGTAACTTGTGTATTGATCCAGTTCTAAAACAACCCTGTGTCACCTGTCCTGAGGTTTTACTTGGTTCCCATGGTCTTTTCTTCAATTCTTCCTTTACATCCATGGTTCCTCATCATCACAAAAACAATCAGTGCTTTCCAACATACAGACATCAAAATATTCTTGTTTCTGACTTCCACATCTGATACTTTTATTCTAGCATTTAATTGATCTCATCAAAACTTCCTCTCAAATTCTTAATGCCATCTTTACCAAATTTAGCCATCACGAGCCACCATTACAGTCACCTTTGAAATTAGCTCAAGCCCTTCCATCTACCCGACGAGCCTGTCCGGCTGAATCCATGCACCAGCCTATTTCATGCACCTGCCTAGCAGCCGGATTGCGCTGAAGGAGAACACACACCTACTAAATTATCTCTTTCCATTTTCATGGCCCACAAAACTCAAGTAGGTGTGCATTACTTTCCAAAAACCCTGTTGTTTTTTAATGTAGTTGCTCTTTCTCTTTACGTACCTTCTCCTCTCTGCAAACGTTTTCCAGTTTCTGCTCTACTGTCACTTTCAGCATCCATTTTTATTCTTCATGGAGAAACAGAGTAGTCAGAAAGAAGCTGCAATATCTGCCTCCCATGGAGACTGCTAACATCTGTAGTCATGCTCTATACCTTTGCTCAAAGTCTACCAACTTCAATGTTAATCTCACTCAAAAACATGCTCACAAAAGTTTCTACAATAATCTGACCACACATGTGGGCACTGTGACCCAGCTGAGCTGACCAAAAACCCACCCATCCCACTGGCCTTCCACATGTCCTCCACATCTGTTCTCTTCTTGTTTATTCGGAGGCTGCTCTTATCCCCGCTCTCTCCAACACCATCAAATTTCCCATCTCTGCTCAGTCGTTCCCATGGCCAAAGGAGCCTCCATTAGCACCTCCTATCTCAAAAAATAAGCCTTTCTTGATCTCTGACTCATTTTCCCAAGTCCCTGCAAATGCCACCCAATCTCTCTTGCTTATATACACTCACTTCTTCATTCCTCCACTTAATGCATTCGACTGCTCTTCTGGTCTCCGTTATTCCACCCAACACTCTTTTTTTTTTTTTAAACCAAGAATATGTATTGGTACATTTTATATATAATGGTCACATTCACCACCCAACACTCTTGTGAAGATCATCAGTGACTTCTTTGTGTCTTCTTTGAGTAATATTAATAATGAATCATCTGTCCTACAATCCGATTTATCAGTGCTTCCAAGACAGCAACTAACCCTTTCTTGTTGAAATTCTTCATTCTCTTGGTTTTAGGACATGACATTTCTGTTGCACTGGGCAGAGGTCTGGGGGGCTGGGGTCCCCCGTGAAGACCCTCCACTTCCCTGGTACATCTCTTCACCCCAGCAGGAATGCAAGGGTGAAGTGAGGCTAACTCAGAACTGAAAGTCTCTCCAGCTCCGAATGAGAAGCTCAGATAACAGAAGTAAAGTAAAGCAGAAGTTTTACTGATAATATTGCAAAAGGCACACCCGGTGGGGGGGGGGCACTGGCTGCTGCACAGCAAGCGAGCTGCATAGCAGGGAGAAGCTCAAGGTGAAGTTCTTGGTATGGCGTCTTTGTCTTGCCTACATTTATAGGGGTTAGTCAATTTTCTAAAAATATCTGTTTCTCTGATTGGTACAATCAGGATCTGGGCCTTTGTTTCTGGGGCGAGCCAAGGTTTACAGGAGCTGTGGGAACTTGGCAAAAAGCGTGCAAAGTCCTACGGAGGGCAGCCCTTCCAGCACGTCATGAGTAAGCTTGTGGTTATCGCTGTCACACTAGCCGCTCGGGTCGTGGCCTGTGTGTCCCTACATCTCCAGTGTTACAGAGCTTTGGCATTCTTTCCCGGGAGCTGTCTCTTTTTAATGTTCATATGCCCATGGGTGGGCACAAACCTGCAACTGGATGGCATCTGCCCTGTAGGTGAGGATGGAGCTTCACTCACTCTCCTGAATCAGATGCTGATCTATTCTGGAAACACCCCACAGACACACCCGGAAACAAGCTCTTACGGCCACCTGTGCAGCCCTCAGCCCAGTCAGCTCCGCGCCTAAAATGAAGCTGCACACCTACGCAGTCGTCTCTTATTTTTCCTGAATGCTCTGCAACAGTGGACACTGCTGACCTTTTCCAAGTCCTTTCAGCTTCTGGTAGAACATTTATGTTCTTTCCTCCCAGCCCTTGGTTTTCCCTCTCATCTACAGCC
>PVJO010031578.1:0-14137 GCA_004026905.1 Hystrix cristata
GACTTGTCAAAGAAAAGGAAACAAAGACAAAAAGTAGGTAATTGTGTTGGAGAAAAATTTGAGCAGTCCATAGATAAATGGATACAGACAAAATGGAGAAGGGGCATCTGTAAGTTCAGCTGGAAAATTATCAAATAACCCACACAACATATGGTAAATCCTGGCCATGGATAATATGAATGATTTAAAAAAAAAAAAAGATGAGCAATAAAGACAGTTTGTTGGTTTTTTACCTTTACTTTTTATTGACCACTATCCCCTATCATTTCCAAGTCCTTTAGTATCCCAAATTATTCTTCAGCTGCTCATCACTGCCTAAGGACTCAAGTTCTACACTTCAGTGGAAGCTGCTCTCGCCCATTGCTGGGAGGGGCTCTCATATGCTCAAGTCAATTAGTGTAGCCTACAGCCTAGTCGTAGTCACTGATTCAAAGATGGGTATGTGACCTTTACCGAGATGCTTAGAAAGAAAATTTCTCCAAGATGTTACATTCTATGGCTGTGAAGCTTAGAATCACTGCATTCAAGTTGACACTGTGAGGAAAGAGTGTGCCTATATTTTTAAATATCTCCTGCCACATTATCTGGTACAAAAAAGATGCTCAATTAAAATACAAGATGGAGCCAGGTGTGGTGGCATACGCCTGTAATGCCAGCCCTCAAGAGGCTGAAGCAGAAGGATTGCCGTGATCTTGAAGCCAGCCTGGGCTACATAGCAAGTCAAGGTCAGCCTGAATTGCCTAGTGAGACCCTGTCTGAAAAGACAAACAAACAAAAAACCCCAAATAAAATACAAGATGGGGGGGCGGGTCTCTTTTCACCTCATACATGTTATTGCTTAAAATCAAAGGCTGGAGAGGTAAAATGTTACAGGTTTGTATTTGCAGACAGTGGTGGTAGTAAGGCAGATGTGGTCATGAGCAGTAAGAAGAGGAAGAAAATATATGGAATGCATTTTCTCCCATTACTCTCTTGTAGGAAGAAATTTCTTCCTATAAGAAATAAAATCTGCCTTTTCCACAGACTTCCTCTCCAGGCCTTGTGTGCAGACCTAGTATATAAGCTTCCAGTGAGTGACACCCAGGAGCCTGCCGCTAATGATCATATTTCAAAACTCAAATAAGGCATCATTCTGCCTAATAAACAAGGTCGTAAAGTGTATACACAAAATGTCCAAACTACCATTGTTTAGGGAGATATTTTTGCTTTATAGACTAGGCACATTAACTTTTATGGCAGCTAACTTCCTTCTGAAACAGTAGCCCCTTCTACTTATCAAGACTGTGTATCCTTTAAAAGGTGTGTGTCATGTTACTGGGAGAAAGTTAATGAATATGTGCATATTATACAGTGCAATTCACCCATGCGGAGGAAGGAGGGAGCTGAGCAAAGTGAATAAGGAAAGGAAGCACCTTATTCAACACCTTCTGTACTATGGCAAGATCCTCGAGGGTTAGAAGGAAGCCTGGACATAAATGGCAGGAAGGCCAGAGATTATCTACTGACCTCTAGGCCTTAGCCCAAAGCCTGTTACTGGCTGGATGTGGTGTCACATGCCTGTAGTCCCAGGACTCCGGGAGGCTGGCCAACAGAATGGCAAGTTTAAATCCTGCGTGGAGAATTTCGTGAAACTGTCTCAAATTTTAAAAAACTAAAGTGAAAAAGACTGGTGCTATGGCTGCCTGTGAAGGCCCTGGGTTCAATTCCCAGTACAACAGCCTGTTGTGACGTGTATAAGTATACAGAGTGGTAAGTGAGAGGGTTTCTGCCCTCCCAAGCCTTACACTCTACTAGCAAGACAGATCACATGCCTAGAAAAATGGCAGCTCATCCTCCATATTGACACCCGTGGGTTAAAAGAGTCACAGTGCTGATGTTGTAGGAGCTCACAGGGCTGCTGTGGGTTTGGGTGTTTATGGAGGGAAGAAGGGTGGTGGTTTTGAGCTGGGCTTTGAAGAAAGAGTAGTGCTGGATTGTTGGGTGAATGAAAATGTGTGAATGAAGCCACAGAGGTAAGAGGCAAAGGCAGGGGAAGTTGTCCCTGTGTGACTGTGGGACATCCATGGGCCCCCCCTGCGTGCCCACAAACTCTCCCTTCATTTTTTTCTTCTAAGAAATAATGCTCTAAGTCAAGGAAGACCATTCGAATTAGTAAAACTAAGACAAAGTGACAAGGAGGCCTGCGATTCTTTAAAAAGAATACTACTATTGTCATGCAGGTTTCCTATTACTCCTATATGTGTAATTGCTATCTCAGTGCAGAAGCTGAAAAAACAAAGGAAGACTGAAGCTCTGATCATGCCAGAAACCCTTAGATGACTAATATATAACAGTGGTCCTTCTCAGAAACTTAAGAATAGTAGTTATACCACCATCTGAGATGTGTCCCCTGCTTACCTCATTAACTCACTTCAGGTACAATAGAAAAGATTTGAAAACTTTATGAACATTTTTGTAGGACTGATTTCAGGTCACAAGTTAATTAAGGAAAGAGTCATTGAGTACCAGGGTAAAGCCATTTATTTATATGTGAATCTTTGTCATCATCGGCCATATTCTCAGTACAGGTCTCACTGCTATCGTGTGGACAGAGGAAAAGAGCAATAATACTGGGAAATGATGACCACGGCTTCTATAATTGTCAAAAATCCCAGAGACCTTTCCTGGAATTGCTAAAGGGTTTCCATATGCCTATGAACAGTGCATTTTTAGGAAGGCAGTTGTTGACGTCATCTGTAGAGGCCTGTTAGAAGATCAACATCTACTCAATTATCTTTTAAGATAATATTCTTCTCATCACTTGAAATGTCTGAAACTCGAGTCATGATTTTATCCTTTTGATTTCTTTCCTCACCCACAGACCAATCTTTGCTAACCTCCCTTGGAGAATATTGCCACCATCCACCAGTGACCAGAGTCAAAACTCAGACTCTTTTTTTCCCCTTATCTTGATTTCCACTTCTCTCATGACTATTCTCTTAGAATTTCTCCATTGGGTCCCCTCCATCCACTCCACTTCTACTTCTATTAATCAGACTCTTTCCTTTGCTCAGCTGGAATATTTTAACAGTCTCCCAACTGGCCTCTTTGGTCTCTTAGAACCAATTCTTCATAATGAGTTATCCTCCAGAAACACAATTCTGTCCATGTTACTCCCCTAAATTAAATCTTTCGTTGCTGCTAGGGTAGAGTTCCAACAATTCAACTGGCATAAGAAGGTCTTCATGATACGTCCCCTGCTTACCTCATTAATCTTGCCTCTTTCCACACCCTCCATTTTTCATGTCTTACAGTTCAGCCTGCATGAATTATATTTCTATGATCTCTAAATGTACCCCACTCCTTCCTGCTTCAACATCCTTGTCCAGGCTCTCCTTCCTGTCTGGAATGTTCTCCTTGGTGACCATGTTTACCTGGCTAACAAAGTTCACCTTAAAGGCTCGGCTCAGGAGTCATCTGTGATGTCTTCCCCGTCTGCTCCCTTTGGACGAGTCATTTACTAATTCATTGCTCCTCTCAAACTTGTGCATTCTTCTAACATAACATAATCCTGCTGTGCCTCTCATTTGAATCTGCGTCTTCCCTCTTAGGATGAAGAAGAGGAATGACGCCATATTCTTCTTGCTTTGCGTTTGTTTGTGTTGCTAACTGGCTCCATGCTAGGCTCTGTCAAAGGGAGCTCTTGGGCAAGGCTGCAAGACTCCAGGAGGAAGAAAGGTCTTCTTTCTGGCACCTGCTCTGCCTCGTGCTCCTGTGAACATCACTCCAGCCGTGCTGCTTTGACATCCTACATCAGCAGCTGAGTCCACAATTTCTCCGACTCCGGCAGAATCAGCCTTGTTATGTTCCCCAGAGGGATATCAGCATGGGTTAGCACCCCTCCTCACAACTATTTCCTACAGTTGCAACCTCTGTGATACTGCAGAGTTCTTTTTGCGTATGTTTAGTTACCAAGGTAACAACTATATCTAGTCTCAATTCTTTAAGTTAAATTCACTCCATTAAAATAACTGTGCGGCTTCCCTCTCCTGACTAAAGCCTGATGGATACACTTGCTGACCCGAAAGGGAAATCTTTTATCAGGAGGGTGTCAAGTTCAGATTTCTTCCCAGAAAAACACAAAATGTATTTTAAAAAATACTTAGCTACCACGGCACTATCACATGAAAGCTTTATCTCCGAAACATTCGCTGAATTTGTCATGTCTTACTGAGAAACTTCATTCAGGACAACTTCACTCTCCAGGTCTTGGATTTGAAATCTTCGCTTTCCAGAACTCCTGGCTCATTGATCTTGGTCCCCTTCTACCAGACCTAGATCAACTCTTTGTTTGTCAACATTTCTCATTCTGGACCTGTTGTGGCCGGGTGCGTGGTCCTGCACATCCTGTCATATTCTCTTCTGCTTTGTCAGTTCCATTTTCTGCCTTTTCTCTCCCAGACTGAGAGCAGGATCACTCCATTGGTCTCTATGCATAGCACACGGTTTAGTAAGTGCTATGCAGACAAATGAATAAAGGCATGAAAGTAAATGATCGGGCAAAGAGAAAGCCCATCTGCTTTGAGTTCGCAGTGCGGTCAGCAGCCCTCGGTAAGCTGCCTGTGGACCAGCTCACCAGCAGTGCATGATCTCAGTCTCTCGTGAGTACACCTGACCGTGCCATTGTTATCTGTATCTACATCTCTTACAAGTAATATTAGTTTAATTTCTGTTAGCGGTGACAGGAAAAGCATGAGCTAAGAGTCAGAGAAACCTAAATTCAGATTCTGAATCTGCCATCTGCCACCTTAGGCAGGTTATTTCACTCCTTAGAGCCTCAGTATCTTCATCTGCAAATTGGAGCTATGTAATAATAAACGCTTATTGAGTGCTGTGTGTCAGACACAGGTCCCCGGTATTATACATGTATTAGCTACTTTAATGCTCAGAAAAACTCTAGAGGTATTTGCTATTACTACTCTCATTTTACAGAAGATGGAGCCAGTCTCTGAGAGGTTAAATAATCTGCCGATGACCAGTGGCTAGGATTTCTTGGGCTGGGATGTGTTGCCCTCTGCTCAGGCTGCCTCACCAAACATCATTGACTATGTGGCTTAAACAGCAGAAATGTATGTTGCTGCAGTTCTAGAGGCTGGAAGTTCAAGATGAAGCTGCTAGTCTGGCTAGGATCTGGTGAGAGCTCTCTGCAGCTTGCAGACTCCTGCCTTCTCAGCGTATCTTTACACAGCAGAAGGAAATAGAGCAAGATTCCTGGCATCTCTTGTTCTCAAGGAACTGACCTCATCGTGCGGACCCCGCCCTCAAGACCGCACCGGAACCTGATTACCTCTAGAGGCACCAGCTCCAAAAGCCATTGCATTTCGAGTCCGGTCTTCAGGACATGACTCTGAGGGGCGAGGGGAGATCACAGTTCAGTCACGTGGTTACCAAGACTCCCCAGTGAGCTGCTGGATGTTGTGGGAAGGGCTTGTACAAGTGCTGCATAAGATATTCTGCATCCTGGGCAGGAATCCAGAGTGAGCTTGCATTCGGGAGCTTAGGTTCAATTAGGTTTACCACCGAAATGACCTGGACCATGCGGACTGTTATTTTGGTTATGAATAATTTGGCAAAGGCCTCTGCTTCAAATAGCAGCAGGACATTTTCCTGCCATCCTTAATGGTCAAGTTGGTGAAAGGTATTTGGTTCTGTCATGTTTATTCTGTGCTCTGTTGCTAAGGAAAAGGTGACATAGCCAGATAAAAGGGTGGGAAAGCAGAGCCATGTAAAGCAGGCTTCCTGAGCAAGTCATCTGACACAGCACACACTGTCCTTTTGCTCTGCTCCAATTTTTCTAGCATCTGTCACTACCTGACATAATGTATTTGTTTATGTGTCGTCTCTCCTCCCACCAAGAACAGGCTTTTGGGGAGCAGAAGTCTGTGGGCTTGGTTCCGGCCCTGTGGTCTCCTCCTGCAATGTGTCCTTTACAGAATGGGTTCAGCATTTGTTCAGTGAACCACGGACAGTGTTGTCAACATCAGTTTTCCACAAAATCCAAGAAGATTGTTCATATGCTATTTTTCATATCCATTTTTTTGAAAAAATTTTTCTGTTTAAATAAGGAGAGTTCTTTCATATGGAAACAGTATGATCACATATTTGAAAGGAGCAATGACAGGTACTGAGCTGGAGGGAAGGGAGAGGGAGCATCTAGCACAGCTAGGTGAATATAAGATCTCTTTTCCTACTCAAGGTAAAATTTCCTCAAACATTTAGTATTAACACACTGCACAGTATAGCTTTAGCCATCATTTGTCCATTCCAATTCTTGTCTACATGAAAAGGCAGAGAGCAAAAGCCAAAATGAAAGCAAAAGGAAACAAAAAAATAACCTTCTCAACACTGCCCCCCAGTCCTTTTTATTACTCAAGGAATAAGGTCAAAAGCTTAGTGGCCAGGATCCCTTTTAAACTGTGGAAGAAACCCTTCTGACCTTTGATTAAAAACTAAAATACAATTTTAAAGTGAAATCAGGAGACAGCTCCAGGTAAGCACAGAACCAGAGCCATATTTCCTTTACCACGTGAGGACGAATGCCATTTGAGACATGGCACCAGGAAATGACTCTCAGAGGAGACATTTGAGGCCAGACCTGAATGAAACCAGAGGCAGAATGATGTCACCACCTTCCAAAAGGCCCAATGTTCAAAATTCCTTTCAGAATTTAGTACCTGCAAAAACGTTGTCCCTCAAAAAAAAATGAAGACTAAAGTTGGCCCATGCTACACTTCTTTCTCTTTGGTTCATTGGAAGTTCAGAACCAAATTTCATGCCCTGTAATAGTGGTATTGCTCCAGGGTATGGTTATTTATGTATGTTTTAAAAGGTGGGAGATGAAATCTGTTTATTTTTATAAACTCATTGTTTATGTTTCTTTTATTGCAATCCACTACAAGTTTAGAAAGTTGGATATAAATGTATATTTTAAATAGCTGAGTAAGGAAATGAAGAGCAGTCCTAAAGACACCCAGCCATGGCAGGTCAGGCGAGCGGACCTAGAAGGATCCCTCCCCTCTAGGCCCATGCCTGGCATGAATGTCTACCCCTCACCACTCCTCCAATCCTTCCCTCACTCTGGATTGGCAGGGAGTGGTCTCAGTCAACTCATTCATTCCCTCCCCCGTCTTTTTTCTATATCCCAGGTACAAGCCACATAGCCAGCAAATCTGCCTCCTCTTTAATCTCCTCAGACAGCGCCATCACCCAGCAGAGGAGGAGCCATCCAGACCTGGAAGTGCTTCAGCTACATCCCCAGTCATGTCTCTCTCCAGATTTGAGCCACAGTGAGACTAAATGTCCTGAGTTCCTCAGCCTTCCAGATTGTTTCATACTTCTGTGATTTTTTCATTTTGTCTTCTTGTCCTTTTTGAAAACTCTTTATCGATCTGACATCTTCAATGTAGTTAATGCAGATCTGTTTATAGAAATGTATTGAACACCATGCCTGGTACTAGGTCCTGGAAGGGACAGGGCTGAGCTCTCCCTGTCCACTCATTCAGCTTCCCTCCAGTGTACCACAGCTCCCCATGGCTGTCTCTGGGCCTCATCCATTCCTCTACTCTTCTGCTCCAGGTCACACTGCTGGGCAGGGGCTCAAATTGGCCAATGGGTATTTCCTTTGCTTGACTCCAAGTTCATGAACAGCAGAAGATATTCTTCTTTAATTTCTGCATCTCAAGGTACAGAGGCAAAACAGTGGGTGTCGTTTCATACATAATTTTTTAATTGAATAAACTAGGAGGAGGCATGCAGACAGAGAGCATAGAACAGGGCATTTCACCCACTAAGCATTTGTTTAATGGAAGGGCAAATGAGGTTTGGAGACACCCCATAACTGGGTAAGGGGAAGGGAAAAGTGATAAACAGGATGCCTGAGTGACAGTCTACCTGTGTGACAAGCTCATGTTTTAAATGAAGATGTAGTGATTGAGTCTTTGAATGTATCTGTTTCATTTGGTCTGATAAATATTTATTGAGTAATAAATGCTAAAGAAGTGGCTGAGATTTGAGCAGTAAGCCATGTATGTTGGTTACTTGGGGAGCACCATTGTATTAAAGGTGATGATGAACTCTGGGTTTAACTTTCGTCTCAAGCCCACTATTTACCAGATGCATAACTTTAGGAACTAGTTAACCTTTCACAGCCTCTGTTTCTTATATAGAGTAAGAATAAAAATACCCAATTTACAATTGCTTATAATTTTGAAATGAGACAATTTACCTAGCGTATAAGGTACACAACAAGGATGCTATAAAGGACAGTAACAATGGCCACATAACATATCATATTAACTTTTCAAAGAAGTAGAGTAAGTCCCTGACTTATGAGTGAGTTCCGTTTTGGGAGAAATCTTCATAAATCGGATTTGTTCGCAAGCCAGCAGTGAGTCTTATACAGTACACCTGTGAAAGTTTGCAACTGGAATGTTTGTAAGTCGAGGAATTACTGTATAAAAATATATACCAAACCACCAAATATTAATTAAATTGAAATGATGAAGTGATCAAAATTGAGCTGTTTTTGTTGTATGAAAATGGCAATCTTTTTTTATGGCTCAATTTCTCCTAAATGTATGTGGTACATTTGCCCATTCAGAGGCAAACTCCTTAGATTTCCCCTCTCCACTCTGACCTCCTTCTCTCAGCTCACTTATTTGTTTATGCTTCACAAATGCGTGCTCTGCTTGTTTCCAAAAAGACCTGAGGAGGCCCACCTGCTATGGCAACTGCCCGTGCAGTTCATCTGGCAATTAATCACATAGGCCTTGTGACAAATCCTCCATCACCTTGAACTGGTATACGGATCTTATATTGGTTTTAGCTTTTTGTGGGGCAAAAGCTTTTAATGGAGAGAGAGACCCTCCGGGCCACCTTGGAAGAAGATTAGAGAAAGTGCCGCATGCGTCCTGAGTTGCAGGACAGTGACCTCAGGAGCCGGAAACAGAGTCCGCTGAGGAGGAGGATTAGGAGCCACTGACTGTCCCCACACCTGGATGATGAGCCCACCAGGACTTGTTCTATCTGACTGCAAGATGTAAAGAAGTAGGATCCAGAGAGAGAATCTGCAGCAAGAGACTCTGCAGGGTGGGCAGTTTACCGAGTTAAACAGAGAGCCGAGGCTTGTGGTTCTGCCTCGCTTCTGCTGCAGAACATAAAGATCAGGGTACAGAGCTGCAGCAGAATATAAAGTGTCCTCTCTAGACATTGATCTCCCCAAGAGAATGCTTATTTCTGAAAGGTCAAAAACTACTGGACTATTGATGTTGCAGTTTCTCCCCTTGCCTTGTAGTTTCCAGACTGTGCCCTGTCCACGGGCAGCGCTTATCTTCAGTCCATTCTCATACCCCACACGGGGGCCACCATAAACACTGTATGTACTCAGTAGATGCCGCCAGGGTGGTAGATTGGTTCCTCCCAGGTCCGTCACCTGGGTGGGTACAAGGGTACAAGCAGGACAGCAAATGCTCGTTTGAGGATCATCATGGATAATCCCTAACAGACTCAGTATAACTTTAGCTTGAGGCTTTAAGGGTATCTCCAACAAAGCTGAATACAAAAGTCGAGTACCGTGATTCTCATCATTCAGATTTGTGGAGTATACTTTTCTAAACAACATTCAATAGCACCCTGAACTCTGCTTTAGAGAGAAGACGTGTATTATCCCTTCATTTGAATGAGGATTCACAGGTTCAGAAAGGTTAAAGAACTTACCTGAGGCCACACGACCTACAAGGGGCGGGCGGGAATCTGGTCTTTGGACTTCCACCCCTGACTTGGGATAAACTGCTTCACAGAGGTCTATGTCCACGGACAGGAGGACATAGGGGCGTGATGTCTCATCACTCAGCACCATTGCCAGGTATGGGTGTTGATGTCACATTTCTTAGCTCATGTGTCTTTGCTTTTCACATGAGGCATATCCTTGGGTCTTTCCCAAGTTTCTGTAGAAAGAGAAGACCACAACTGTTTTTTCCCAAAACGGGTGTAATGACCTCATCCTCTGCCGCGTTCTCTCATCTCTATGGAGGCCTCTCACCGACCACTGGCTTTTCCCATGCTCTGCACATACCCACGTGAGGGGCTCGGCTCTGGCCCGGGGAAGCCTTGGCAGGGATACAGGGGCCAGCAAGTGATGGGGGAGGAGGTGACGGCCAGGAGAGCTGCAGCCAGGCCGACGAGGTCATCTTATTGATTCATTCTGGGTGTCTAGGGCCAGAGCTGTGTGTCAAGCCTGGGTTGAAGCTCCTTTTAGCTCCTGTCTTCCCTCCTTTTTGGCTGTCGCAGCCATGAATGGTCCCTGGCTGAGGAATACCACATATGCTCCTCCTAATTAATATGTGACACAGCGTCTCACAGCTACCATGGCAGAACTCGGGGCTGTCTCTCATAGAGTGAAAGGCAGACGACAAGCCAGCTTTTGTCTTTCATATGCAATCTAGGCTGTGACATGCCCCCGTGGACAATCTAGCAGCCATGGGTCTCCCTTTCAGCGAGAGATGTGACATGTGTCAGGAGAGTGAGACAGCTCCCTCTTCATTTCAAAGCTTGCTTCTTGCCAAGGCCCAGGCATCGCTCCCAGGTGACTCACTTTGTCTGCTGCCTGATGGAGGGCAGGTGTGACCCAGTGCTGACGATGAGTGCAGCCTTCTCAGCCCGGTAGCTGTTTACTGAGTTCTGTGCTCCTGGTCTTGGCTGGAGCCCGAGCTGCAAGCCAGTGGTCAGGTCTCTCTCTACTGCTGCTTCTGCGATGGGGAAGTAATACTTCTGCAGTTTGTTAACAGACCTGGGGAAGAGTTCATAAAATGGGCTGTGATGCACAGAAATAAATATTAATAGACGCTGACAATGTGGATGTTCTGTGAATATAACAGTGCCCGAGGAAGCAAAGTTAATCTGATTCTTCTAAATGATTTCCATAGAGCTGGGCTGACTCTCAGATCATATTATGGAACTGTTATACAAGAGAGCTATATTTTCAATTTTTAAAAACTCTTAGCTCATGCTTGTTCAGATGGCTGTCGTCAGAGGACACAGTTTCCTGTCTGTCTCAACTGTGAAAAAAGGTGGCTATATGTTGTGCATGTTGTTAATCTGTGGCACCAGTGTTCTGGGAATATCAGTGTGACCCACCTACCATGCAATCAACGGAATGAGCCTGCACCCTCCCACATGCAGAAGTCCTGAGTAGAACAGGCTTTCTGCCCCATCACACCAATACTGTGGTTCTCCATAGTAAGTGATGGCCCCTGGGGTACTTGGCAGTGTCTGGAGGATAGTTTGGGCTGCCTGGGAGGATAACCAACTTGGAATAGGTACTATGACACGTGGAGAGGGGAAGCAAAGGACGTGGCTGAATAGCCTACCGTGTGTAGGAGGGACCCACACAAGAAAGAATGCTCTGACTCACGATGTCAGTGGTGCCAAGGTTGAGAAATGCTACTCTAACAGTGCCCCCAGTGCAACTCCAAACAGTGCCCCCCAACCGTGCAGCAGTGTCCTATTTCAGTTATGAGGGATCTGCTCTGCTGAGCGTGGCCAGTATGGGATGCCGAAGGAAAGGTGTCGTGGCAAATTCGAGAGATAATCACTGAGGGTGTGAGGAGGAAGGTGTTTCAATGTCACTTTGGAAAATTCTGAGATAATACCGATAATTTTAAAAAAAGTTGAAGAAAGCATGAGAATTAAGAAAAAGCAAAGAGGGCTGGGGATTTAGCTCAGTGATTAGAGTGCTTGCCTTGCAAGCACAAGGGCCTGAGTTCAATCCCCGGCACCACCAAAAAAAAAAAAAAAAAAAAAAAAAAAAAAAAAAAAAAAAAAAAAAGAAAGAAAAAGCAAAGAAACAGATCTTGTTATATGCTACCGGTGAAACATGACCTTTTAGGGTTTTCTGCGGTACCCAGAAATGACCAGCAGAGGGCAGCTGGGGCAACAGAGCAGCAGAATGGGAATTTCCCCCTCCATGTGGCAATTCTGAAAATGACAACACAGGAGTATTGAACTCACAAGTCAGGAGTTCAACTGCAAGTAAAAGTATGAAATAAAAAAATAAGGCAGTAATTGCTTGCTGGTTCCAGGGCAATGCAGAGTTCACACAGGTGGGAGACGAGATAATGGAAGAACTGGGGGACACAGAACACCAGGGCTGAGGGGGAGAACCTGATCTGTCCACAGGTAAGCATCCCCCAGAGGAACGGAGGACAGGCCTCTGATGTGCCTTCAGGGGTCTCCTGGGTGCTAGCAGTGTTTGCCTCCTCTTCCCCTGGGCCTCCACTTGGCTTCTCATAGGCCCAGTGCGCAGTGTCTCCAGTATCTATTTGTACCCTACAGGCAGTTGTGAGGCAGCTGGAAGCACAGGCCTGCAGGGTGTGCAGGGGTGCGAGTGCACCTGGAAGAGGTCATTCAGAGCCACTGGGGAGAGCCGCAACCTGCCTACCTGGCTTTGGTTGGCAGCTGGCCATGCTTGGTGCACGCTCCTGCCACAGTGCTGTGACGGCCCTGCAAACCTAGGTTGCACTCCTGTGTGCTGGATCTGCAGAGACCTCTTTCAAAAGTCACTCTGCACATGCTTTCTATTTGGTAAAAAGATAGCAATGAAGAAGAGTTAAAACACCTCCATGGGGGTTCCCAGGAAGACATACAAATATTCTGGACTGTACAAGGTGGAACTATCATTGGAATCAACACACAAGGCCACCTTCTGATACTCATTTTTATCATCACTGATGATAGCTACACACCCTTCAAGTCTGTTTCATGGGTGTCTCCCATAGAATCAAGTCTGAGCATGTCCACACTCTCATTTATGGTAATATCTTGCCAAGCGGGCAAGGAGGAGAAGGGTTAATACCCAGGAATCTGGGCTGGAGATGGTGTAACCTCTAGGGTGCTTATAGGATACAAAATGTTGGACTTACCCAGAAACCAAATTAAAACAGCAACACAAAATTCAGAGCACAAGTGGGGAATGTTGTGGCTTGTTTTTGCAGAACAGTTTTGCCTGATATCTATCAAACACAGAAATAAATAACTCTCTCATCCTAGAAGAGTGGGAAAAGGAACTATATGTTATTTGCCTTAAGTATTTTACTTGTTCTTGTATTTGATCCTCAGAACAGCTATTTTAGTTAGTATTATGATGGCATTTTACAAAGGAAGATATTGAGGTTCTAAAATATCATTGTAATAATCTGATAAGTTTTATTAAGTGCCTTCTGTATCAGGGACTGAGCTATATTCTGGGGGAAACATAACATGAAGTCTCTCCTCTATATATAGGATATGCACATGGACAACTACATATTAGAAATATTATAATGCAAATGAGAATTCCAGGGACCTGGCTCAAAGAGCTAGGGACAGTTTCACAGTGATGTGACACCAGCTGATTCTTGAAGGCACATGGATTTTCCAGTCTTCCTGTCTACCCAGTACCATAATCTTGTTCTGTTGAAAGTGATAGTCAAATTTCTATGGAAACTCTCTGCAGGCTAACTAGCATACAGCTTATAAATTTAAATTAGTTAGTGCTCAATAGTCTCCTATACATGTCAGTGTCTATTTCCTGCTGATAGAATTAATTCCATGACCCATCAAGAACATGCTGGGAATCTGTAGTCTGGGAGAAGACTGATAAACTAGCTTATCCAACTATGGGTCACCATTTTTTTCTTATCGAGCAAACAACATTCATCTGAAACACCACCTGGGCAATTGAGCCACCTATGTCTTCCATCTGCTCTAAATTGTGGCCACTTTGAGGGATAAAGTGACCTTTGCCCCTCACTTGTGGTTGTCTGACCAGCCTGGGCCAGCCCACCAGTGGCTCTGTCCAAATGTCCTCCCTAGAGCCCATTTTTAGAGTACAACCGAAGAAGAGAGGCTGACATTGACAGGCAAGCACACAGTCCACAATAGCAGCACCTCTGCTAAGGTTTCTCTAGTTATCAACATTCTCTTTCAAATATCACTTGAAGCTAAAAGGAGGAGTCAGTACTGTATGCGATAAAGCATATATTATGTCCAAGTGTTACGTGGTGACAAATGCTGCCATCCCAGGACTGACTGGTTACCACTGTGTTATTAACCAGAGGAATAC
>PVJO010031579.1:0-14151 GCA_004026905.1 Hystrix cristata
AAGGGGAAAGGGGAGGAGGAAGAATCTTTCACAAAAGTTAACTCGAAGTAGATCCTAAATGTAAATTGCAAAATTCAGAACACCTGTAAGGTAACATAAGCAAAAAGTTAGATCACCTCAGAGTTTGTGATGAGTTTTAGATACAACACAAAAAGCAATTTTTATTTAAAAATTGATAAACTGAGATTTTATTAAAGTTAAATGCCTTGGGTGTTGGGGATTCAGCTCAGTGGTAGATCACTTACCTAGCAAGCACAAGGCCCTGAGTTCGATGCCCAGCACACTCACCCCCCACAAAATTAAAAGCTTTGTTCTAAGGAAGGTACTCTTCAGAAAGTGAAGAGTCAAGCCACAGACTAGGCAAAAAGAATTTGTAAAACGTACATTTGACAAAGAACTTTTATTCTGAATACTCAGAGAACTCTTAAAACTCAACAATAAGAAAACAAATAACCTAATTAAAAATGTGTGAGGCCTGAAAGACATGCCTCTAAAAAAGACATGTGGATGAGAAATAAACATGTGAAAAGCTGCTCAACATCTTGTCATTAAAAATTGCGTGGTAACACAACATTAAGATTTTACTACATACCTATTGCAACTGCTAAAATACAAAAGCAAAAAGAAAAAGAAAAGCAAAACCCCTCAAAACTGACAACACCCAATTTTGGCAAGCCACAGAAATGATTGTTCATAGTTGGTGAGAATGATGAATGGTATAGCCATTTTAGAAGGCTGCTTGTCAGTTTTTGCAAAGGTAAACGTGTCTTTACTATATGATGCAGAAATCGTACTCTTAAGCCTGTATCCAAAATAGTTGAAACTTAATGTATGCACAAAAACCTGTGCATAAATGTTTGTAGCAGCTTCATTTATAATGGCCAAAATCTGGAAGCAACCAAGCTTATCTTTAACGGTTAAATAAATGACCTGTGATCTAGCTATAAAATTGACTATTATACAATAGATAAAAAGAACGGAGCAAAACATTTTACTCAGCCAAAGAAGCCAGTTTAACAAGTCTACATACTATGTTATTCCAACTATATGACATCTTGGAAAAGACAAAACTATAGAGACAGTAAAAAGTTTGGTTGCTAAGAGTTTTGGGGAAGGAAAGGATAAGTATGGGATGAATAGGTGAACCACAGGGAGTTTTTGAGTAGCAAAACTGTCCTTTATGATTCCCATAATGGCATAGACATGTCATTTTGCATTTGTCAAAAACCACAGAACTGTACTGCACAAAGGAATAACCTTAATGTAAACTAAGGACTTTAGTTTATCATGATGTATAATAATTTTAACAAATATACAACATCAATGCAAGATGTAAAAACTGGGCAAATGGTGGGAAGTTCCAGTAGAGTGTGTATAAGGAACTCTATACTATCTGCTCAAATTTTCATATATATAAAAATATCCTATTAAAAAAATGAAGTCCATTAATTTTTTTTTAAAATCTCATCACTACTGTCCAGGTAATTCATACCTAATACCTAATAGGAAATGTCATCAGTAGGCAAGGGGCAAATCTATCCTGGAAATGCAACCTTCTTATAAATTCATTAACATTCCTTCTCAGAGGTTTTGTTGGGTGGTTTAATCATCTTTTCATCTCTGTTTTTTTAAGCCTAGTGACAAAGAACTGCAATTCTCCTCCCAACCAACTTGGCAGTGCATGTGCCAATGATGAAGTAGCACTTTAGGAGTATTGGTTATGCCTACAGTTCTAGAGTTCAGTACACCAGATCAACCTCAGTTCCACCGCTTGTTAAATATGAGTTTTAATAGTGAATATAGGGAAATGTTAGTATTTACCTCAAAAATGGTCGTGAGGATTAAATATGCTAATCCCTGGCTCCCAGTAAGTATTCAGTAAATGTGAGCTATTATTTGTATTATTTATATAAGCCTTACACAATGCTCACATCAAATAGAAGAAAGATGAAAGGTTTTTGCTCAAATTATTTCTGAACTGTCAAAGTACATAAAAGAAAAACTAAGATAGGATATTTGGAAGCTGTGGAAACCCTGCCCCTAAGGGAACAAAAAAGAGAGAAATAAACGTCAAAATGGTTTGAAATCTCCTCTGCCCTTTATCTGGGTGCCTGATACAGCTCACCCAAAATCCCTTTAATAATTCCTGACTGTAAACTTGACCTAACCTTGTGCTCGTCTAGAGAGAAAATAGCAATGAAGCATGAGTTGTGTCTTGAAGGTTCTCAGTGACCTCTGGCCTGAGTCTCCATCTCTTGAACCCGAATGAGGAAAGGTCAAGGACCTTAGCACATTGCAAGCTTACTGGGTTCTCTTTTGGTATTTATATATTTCTCCACTTGCCCGCGGCCCATCACAGGGAGAGGAGCATGCTCAGAAAATAAACATCATTGCCATCTTATACTTTGCTTGCTAGGAGCTGTTAATATAATCTAGTTGCTTCACTTTGGGGAGTTTAAAGCACAGAAATTGCTTTCCCTCAAGTCTTAATATCACAGGACTCAAAAAGGACCCAAAGGAAGTTTATTGTGCCACAATCTCTTCCACAGATGTCACCAAAGAGTTTCTTGCTCCTGTTTGAGTCTTGTTTCTGCCATCGAGATCCCAGGAGCATTTTTAGCAGCCCTGGTACATTATTGCCTCTGGCTGTGCTTCCTGAAAATACCTTGTTCTTGCTTCCTGAAGACATACTTTTGCTAAAGTCTCCTGTGTTTGTAATCAGGCCCTGTTCCTTCTCCAGGCATCTTGCCTACAAAGTGAGAGCTGAGGTCTCCAGTCCTTATGATTCCTTTTACATTGCTCATATTTATTGCTTAACAAGCCAAAGAAATCCTTTTGCAATCTCTATTCTTCTACATCTCCCCTCTTTCACTATTGAATTTAAGACTCATACATTAGGCATGTGCTTTATGATATTTGTGTCACTTCCCTAAATTGTAGCACAAAAAAAAAAAAGAGGGGCAAAAAAAGCATCTGCTCAAATTGACATTTCCATCTCGACTCACTCATTTGAGAGTGACAAGCTATAATTTGCCAACAGGTTCACATCCAATTGCATAGGTTAGTGCTGACATCATGTGATTTTCTACCATTGCCGTCTCCAGCTCTTGCATGCTACGCAGGATGCGGTGCTGAGGTCAGCAGATTGTCAGGGGAAAGAAAGAAAAAAGGCTTTGCTTTTCCTAAGCCTCTTAATTCACCAAACTCAGTGATAGATTTAGGTCCATTTGGTGGAGCAAGTGGGTGGGTCTGACCATGCCTGGGAATGCCGTGTTGATTGAGAAAAGCTGGTATTCCTTTTCTGTGTCCCTCACTCTGGTGCAAACACACTTAACCTTTGGTGCTGTGTGTAAACAGATGTGTAACCAGGGAAACAAGGATTAGCTTCTAGCTCTCAAGACAAGAGGGTAGTCAGCCATCTAAGGTGAGGGAGGAAACCAAGGGAAAATATCTCCTTTCTGCTTCCACTGTGGCCCTCCCCCTGTCCAGTTAAGAGCACCTCTATGCAAACCAATGTTTACTTGCTCGCTCACAAGTGCCCAGGCAAAAAAGGACTATGTTCACTGTTTTTCTCTTCCCTACATTGCTGTATCTTTGCTCCCTCTTGCTTCTGGCGTCCTCCTCTTTCCATCCAGATTCAATTTGCTCCTTGCTGGGTCACAGCCCTCAGAGGTTCTCACAGCAAGTGTCTCTTTGGTAGGATATTCATTCGGTCTGTGTATGATTTTAAATATAATTTACTTTTGTAGCTTTTGTCTGTGAGCTCACATTCAGCAGGGGTTGCTCTCTATGAGGTGTGTACATGATTAGGTTTGGGATGATCCCTACCTCTGGTTTGCAGATTGCCTCTGCTAGAGATTCCTCAAGTAACGGTCAGTTTTCCCAGCAATGTCATGTTTGGAGTTTCCACCCCCTGTGAGGATTTACAACTCAGCCTCGCCAGGTTCCTCTTATGCAGGTCCAGGGTCCTAATATTTTAAGAGTAACTACTTTCTATCAGTGGCCCGGGTAGGCATTCACTGTTGGGCTCTGTCCTGGGGTTGGAAGGTTGTTTCTCCTCTGCGTTTACAGACTTAGCCTATTTTTCTGAGTCCGCATTTTATTCAGGAATCCACATTCCTCCTCCTAGCATTCGTTAGAGGTCTCAGTCTCTGCTACAGTTTCTTTCTGAAAGCATTAAAATTCTAGTCCCTGAGAGTCAGATCGGCTCTCCACTGAGATTGGGAGGTTTGTCATTATCTCCAGATTACCCAAAAGGTCATCCTTTTTGTTTTGACTTCAGATGGTAGTTTATTTGATTGAAATTATTTTATGTAATAGTTTTCTACTGCATAGCACTGACAAGGTTTTACACAAGATTTTCTTTCACCCTGTTTACCAGAAATCCTGCACTCACTTTCTGCTTCGCTTTGAAGTCTGTGACCACATCCAGATTGGCAGCTGTAGGCATCTCTGGACTCCCTAGTCCAGATTCCAGCCAATCAAGGGCATTGAACCACGGCCACGTTACTGAACAGAAGGACCCAGACATTTTAAGGAAACCCTGCTTGAGGAACCAAGATCTGTGTGCTGCTTAATGCCACATAATGGAGTTCTGAACTCGGCCAGGTCTAGTTCTGGATCTGTGGGCTGCTACTCAATAGAAAAAAAGAGAAAGCTAAGGAGAGTGCTCATAAGATGGAATGTCCAGTATCTTTGGAGTGATCATGGGTGACATCACTGTATCCCTGTTAGGGTGCTCTGTTTCCTATGTGATGAATGACTATACACAAGAACCCAATCTTATCATGCCCAGCTAAAATAGAGTTATGGGATGATAGGAGAAACACTCAGAGCAGGGCAGAAATGTCTGCTCTGGCAGCTATCTTGCAAGCTCAGTCCAAGGAAATAACCTGCTAGGATTTGAAGACAAGTTGTACCTAGTAACTGCCACAACCTGCCAATCAGAGAGTGCCAACTCTTATATAACTCTGCAAGTGCCAATGAACTTTCTTTCAAAACAACTTATGTAATTTTTCTCTTTCACTATAAAACCTCAACCATATTTGTTCTTTGAACATAACAGAGGTCTCTCCGGTCTGTATATGTGTCCTGGATTGCAATTCTGATTCTTGTTTATTCTCAGATAAAGCCTTATGCTTATTTTTATTTGATTTTGACACCTGTTCAACCCAATGCCTCTCTTTAGAGACAAGAAAGTTGGTTTTGTCATCATCGTTTTTGGCAACTAAAATGGGTGAGTCAGTCCTCATAGTCCAGAGTAGAATGAAAAGAATAAACGGATATTAGAATTAGAAATTAATATCTCAGCAGACAACCTGAGGAAAAACTCTTTTGATTATAGATGCCTTAGTGGCCAGTAAATATAAAGTTCTCATGTTTGCATTCTGCCAAATTATTTGGTGACTTGAAAGTTGTGACAAACATGGGTCTGAAAGGGCTCGTTGGTTTAGGTGACTTCATAAGATAAGCACCACACCAAGCCACGATGTACAGAAAAAAAGGCTGTGACAGAGAGGAGAAGATCTGGCCAGCAGAACATACCTCCTGTTTCTTAGAGGTGGCCTGTCTGTAGCAGAAAGCCAAACAAAGCAGCCAGAAGTCCCAAAGGAGCCCATAGCACCCATGAGTCTTGGTTGAGAAGGAATGGTGAGCGAGGCGCTTACTCCATTGAATGTGATCTTCCTGCTCTTTCCCCAGGCATCTCCCACTTTGAGGAGGGAACTTAAATTCACTGAGAGCTCAATGTCTGCTAGGCAGGAGTTTTATCTGTTCTTGACATATCGGATAGCAAAATCTTTAAAAAGTAAAATTAGATCTTTCTCTTTTCCTTTAGACTCGATTCAATGTGTATTTCCACTAAACTCCAAAACATCCAACTTCTCCTCCTGGCAGCCTTGATCTGATTGTTGTTTTCTGGCTGATTTTATAACTTAACCCCTGCATCACTTGGCTGCTACAGCCCAGCTTCTTCATGTTTCTTGACATTTCCCAGTTCCTTCCTACTCTGGGACCTGGGTGCCTGCCCTTCCTCTGGAATGTTTTGCTCATGAGTCATCTTCTGGTTGGCACCTTGTAGGTATTTGAATCTCAACTCAAATTCTATTTTTACAGATAGTCTGGTCCTGACCACTCTGTCAGGAGCAGCTCTTCTGTCACTGACAGGATTGACCTGTTTTCTTCACAGCTTTCACCACTATCTGTGATTATTCTCTTTGTTTGTTTGATTATTCTCTTTGTTTGTCTCTCTTTCTCAATATAACAAGAATCTTATTATCTTCTGCACATCAGGCTCTCCTGTGACTAGAACTGTTCTGGTTCTTACTGTAGCCTTCCTGGATTCACATCGTAGCTCTGCCATTCACTAACTCTTTGTGCTTCATTTTTGAAATGGCGATAATCGTAATAACTCTTTCTTTGTAAGATGGCCTAATGCAATGGCAGTGAACCCACGGCACAAGTGCCGCAGCAGGCTGTTTGTATCATTGGAAGCTCTAAAAGGTTCGCCATCTGGAGGTACCACATACAGGTACTGATCAAAAATATGGTGTATATTTAAATAAAAAAATTTATTACAGTAAAAAGCACATTGCCATTAATCTCCCTCAAAACAGTTCCCCTAGCTTGAAACACACTTATCCCATCATTTTTGTCAGTTTAGGAAGCAGTTCTGGAAGTCCTCCTCCATAAGTGTGTTTACGAGATATAGAAGCATCACTGAGGTAGGAATAGGGCGCGACTCGACCTGGCTGGGAAGAGGGACATGACCTAAGGGAGTGGCCTACTCCTGATGTCAGCCTGGGGTGCAAAATCCAAATGCTCTCTTCTCACAGGATTGAGAAAAGTTTCACAAGAACTGGGACAGAATAAACAGAAATGACACCACAGGCTCACTCTCTTGCTCTCCTTCCCCCTGCTGCCCCCTGCTTTCTAACTCATGCTCTATCTGCAGTTCCCTCCCTAGCCTCCCTCCCTTTTTCAGATCCCTAACTGTGGAGGTGGCCAGCTATTTCATTCACATGGCAAAACCAGTTTCCTTTTTTTTGTTACTTAAATAAATTTCCTTATGGCCTCATTCACCTTATTCACTGGATCTGGCATTGTGTGACTTCTGACTCTTCCTTAAAGTCAAAATGATCATGAAAGGTAAATGTTTTGAATCGATTGAGGACATCAAGGCAGCCGTGACAGCACAACTAAAGACACTCAAACTAAAGAGGACTTCCAGAACTGCTTCAGAAAGTGGCAAGAACCATGGGCTAAGTGTATTTGAAGTGTGTGTGTGGGGATATTTTAAACACTGTATTTTGTGAGATATAAAATGTTCTGAACATTACTGGTGCAGATATTAGTTATCATTGATTATAAATTTATCCAGTGAATGAATGAATGAAGTGTTCGTGCCTATCGATTTCATGTGCTTCTAGAGGTAAATGTGGTTACATACATTTTGTGAATGAGATCAAGAAATTATCTGGGTTTTCCAAGAAAAAAATGACCTGGGGTCAGAATTCATCCCACGTCTATCTGATCCTAAACTCGGGCTCCCTCCTCTCAGCCCATGCCTCTCTCATGCACTGTGTTGTCACTGGTCTCTGTGCTGTGTTCTGGCCTTGTGCTGGGTTGATTTTACTAGACTCTCTTGTCCCCTGCCTCTCTGGCTGGTAGCGGCCTGTGCCTCAATCTTGAGTAAATCCCCCACCTGCTCCCAAATGCCTGCTGCAGAGTATTCTTGCAGATCTCCTGGTCCCAGCCTTTGTCTTTGCAGCTCCTCCGGGCCCTCAGCAAAAATGACAAAGAGTAAGAAAGCTCCCTGATTCTAACACTGTCTCTTCCCATGTAAATGAAAAAGAGCCAGTGACTCCCTGCTTTTAGCACCCTCATTGGCTGCCCTGTCCCACTCAGTTCTTCTGCCCAGAAAGGGACAGGAATGGTCCTACTGTTTATATAGGGCTGTCTTTCCACTCTGCTTGCTCTTGACTTCTGCATTCAGAGGACGGTGGACAAAATAAACACAACCTTTCTCTCATATTAGGGCTGTAGGCTACGGTGCACCTTTTTACTTTAACCTTGCTTCTGTGGTTCACGAGCTCCGCATCAGGCCCACATTGCAGCACTTGCTCTGATGTGTGTTGTGGAGGGACACTTCACACATTCATTGGTATTGGGACTTCCCCAGGAAACTCAGAGAGAATGGTCTCCAGCTTCCAGTCCCTGTTAGAGGGGGTGTTAAAGCAGATGTCCCAAGCCCCTGGGCCATGACCCCCTGAGCAGCAGTCAGAGGAATTCTGTCTGCGTTTACAGCTACTCCCATCACCCAGCCCCGCCTCCTGTCAGAACAGTGGGCGTTAGATCCTCAAAGGAGCCTGAACCCCACTGTGGACTGGCCCGCAAGGGATCTAAGTTGTGAGCTCCTCTGACTCATCCTGAAAACGTCCTCATCCACCATCCATGGAAAATTTGTCTTTCAGGAAACTGATCCCTGGTGCCAAAAAGGATGGGGGCTGCTGTGCTAAAGACATGCTATGGCTCTCCCTCTCTCTCCAGAATTTAGGAATACAGTGAGCAAATGTCCTTGTCTACTGCTGTCTGGATGAGATGGATGGGCATCTTAGGAGTGTGAGTTTAAATAAAGAACTCGTGCAAGTCTGTCTCAGATGGTGCAGGTGCCCAGGTATGCATGAGAGAGTGTGAAGAGGTATGTGTATCCATACAGGAATCCTGTGTGCTCCCAAGTGCACAGAAGTGCACAACTGTGTGCTCATATGCCCACAGAAATATGTGTACATATGAGCTGCAAACAGCATGCAAGTTGCAAGGGTTCAGATACCAAGAATTTTTCCTTGTCCTCCTCACGGGGTGAGTGAGTAGAACAGGGCTTTAGAATCGATGCTTTCTGATGAACCCTATCCTGAAAATAGTCCCACAGTGAGGTTTACCTGGAAAGCTGGGTGTACTGTGCCCAAGGCCACTTCTAGAAATGCCCATCACATCTTTGCCTCCTTTCCTTATGGCCTAGGAAGTCCTTGAGACAAACCCTACAAATGTTCCCCCGTCTCCCCATTCATAACCTGTATATGCATCAAACGTCGGTCTACTCATTGTGCAATTCAACACCTTGAGGCTGACATGCAGGAGATACTGAATGAACTGTCCTTATGAACAATGTTCTTGCTCTTACAACTAAACTTACAGATTTTAAGTAACATTTTGCTCTTCCTTAATGCAGTCTCAGTGTGTGAATTATGAATTATGGCATTCATTATTTGTTCCATCCATTATTCTTTCAAAAAACAAGTAGACTCAGTGCTGGACACCAGAGATATGCCAGTGAAAGAGATTCACTCCTTAGGTGAACTGGGGTCTAAGGAGGAAACAACATGGCCAACAGGCAGTTAATTATAAAACAGAGTGACACATCCTGAGTGCAAAAAGTAGGAGCCATAAGAGGTGATGGCAGGGAGAAGGGCTCCAGGAGGGAGTCTGAACCAGTCGTGGGGGTTTGTGACCCCGTCTTTGGATTCTTAGCCTTCTGTTGGGATATGAACAAGAATTCCAAGGAATTTCTCCTCTTCACATTTTGACTGACAGTAAGCTCTTCAGACACTTCCAAACACTCTCCTCTGTCCTGGCTCCGTGGCGCCCGCAGCCACTCTGGTCGCCCTTCTTACCTGCCCCCCGCGGCTCCCAGGCATCAGACTGAGCAACCTCCACCAGCCTAGCAGCAACTTTCCAGTTGATGTATCACAGGCATGGATGCTGCGCGTGCCGGGGGGGGGCTTGCTCACCTGCTTACCGCAGCCAGGGAGATGGTGAATCAGTGCCCTGTGTCTACCCCTGGGAGTCCGTGGTGAGCAGTCCAGGTCCTTCTGGAGCTCCTGGTCAGGCTCCACTGAGCAGCTATTTGGCACTGCTGGAGCCAGAGAGAAATAATGAGCTGCCATTAGTTTCTGTAGACTATGAGGTGTGTCTGGTTCACTCTGGAAGGGGAGAGTCAACAGAAGCCCGGGGAGGAGGTGGAGAGACTGAGAGCCGTGAGTGCGGGCGCAGGGTCCCTTTGGGAGAGACACACAGGACCCCGGTAGGAGTGAACGGAAAGGAGGCTGTGGAGACAGAGGCCTGAGGTCCCGGGGAAGAGAGGCAGGCTGGGCACACCACCGCTGGGAGGCAGATGGGACACCTAACACTAAGGTGGCAGACAGACAGCTGGAGGCAGTTCTTGGAATAGAAGTAACCAAAATAAGATATGGAAATAAGTCATGCTCAAAACAAATGAGACAATGATGCTTGCTCCCAGATATGGAGGTAGCAGCTGTGAGAAAGCCGTGCCAGGGCCATCTTTGCATCTCTCTCTTTGTGGCATCCAATGCCCCCAGTCCACGGGCCAGCAGCTGGAAACAGAGAGTCCCTGCACCCTTCACACTTCCAGCAGGACGCCGTCATATCCCCTCAGCTGCGGTTCCTCCCATAGCATCTTCTGTCCCCCTGTCCCCCACCACCTCCATGGCACTGTGCCTTCAATTTGGATGTGACTCCTGTGTCACAGCTCTTCCCCTCTGCTCCATGGTGGTGCTAGCAGCCAGCATCTGATGGTCAAAAGACCCAGCAGGCCTGGGAGACTCAGCGTCCTTTGCCTCTCGTCTGAAGGTGTCATTGTCACAGGGAAAATTTCTGTTCTTACTTTTATCTCTTTTTTTCTTTTCCTGGTTAATTTTCCCTTTTTATTTATTTATAATTTTGCTTCTTATGGCCCATATTTTCGTGAGATTACCAAAGGGTTGCAGGAGCACCATCTCCCATAAAAAGAAGCCATTCACTAGCTTAGCACTCAGTCCCTGACCTCCTGCTCCTCTTCAACGGCCCTCACTGCTCTTGACTTCATCACAAACTCTCTCAATGTCATCCCTGTCTGCCCCCCACTAGAAAGAGGTGTCTCTAGTTCCCCTGACCACAACTTGTGATCCAGAGAGCTTTATTCCCCCGCTGCTTCACGCTCATTCTGTTTTACCAGCTGGTTGAAAGTTTGTAGGCCCCCTCCTTTTCTCCCCCACCCCTCTTTCTCTCTCTCCCTCTTTTCCTGGCTTCCTAGCGTATGATCAATTACTTAGCTACCGTCTTACCTGCATCTTCCTTTTCCCAAGGTCTTTATCAGTTTCGTAGACCTACTAATGCATTGGGGAAAGCAGGCTTGTGCTGCCCCTGCCGCCAAAATTAACAGGGTAAAGGTTCATCTGGGCAAACAGTAATGGCGATATTTGAACTTGGTCGTCTCTCTCTTATTTATCTTGGCTAATCCTCCAAAATTTAGCCACCTGTTCTCAAATCCCCCTGTAATGATCCTCTTTCTCAAGGAATGGACATTTAACTTTCAAAAAAAAAAAAAATCTGAGGACAAAAATTCTCTGATTTTCTCCCAGCTGTGTGGATTGTAGCCCTTCCTTGACAGGCAAGATAGGAAATTCTAGAAGTAAAGTGTCCTCCCAGAGTGCCTACAGTCTGTTTATGTCTGTACTGGAGAATGTTCACACTTCTTACACTGTCTGGAAATGTTATCGGGTAACTATATTCCAAATTAATGTTACTGGGTTCTAGATTGCTCGCCCCTCCTTCTGGAGTTAAAATTCCAGGTTCTTCTGCCTCAAACAAAGAATTGAACAAAAACAAGCCAAAAGTGATGATAAATTTTATTTAAAAAGGCAAAATGGAGATTGGAAGACACTGGCTCTGCAGAGCAAGTTCAGGCCAAAGAAAGAAAAAGTGAAAAAAAGAAAATAACAATAAAAAAAAGTAAAAATACATACTGCATCTGAGAGATGTGGTACGGGCTATCATGAAAAGATATAATAGCCCTTTCTGTCTCTTAAATGGGTCTCTTTATGCTCTCTAAATCTCGAGAAAACCCGCGAGAACGTCTACTCCTGTAGGAACTTTTACATTTGGGTCCTGAGAGGCGGTGTTAGAATTTCACGTCTCAGGGTGACATCAGGTCTAGGCCATTTTCCCCGTCTGTTTGGAATTTTGTAATTAACTGGTCATGGGTATATTCCCAGCCAGTTTTAGCCACGCCTCTCTCCTACCTCATTAATACTTTGTTTTCTGTGCTTATTGTAATCATTGTTATTGTTATTATTCTTAAGATTAGGTAGTCTTTATTATTCATTAAAACAAATACTTACTGAGTAACTACCATGAATCATTCACTCCAGTATGGATGGTTTGTGATTCTGCCCAGTGCAAGTGTTGCTTAGATCCAGAATATCCCCCAAAGGGCTCACACGTTGAGAGGTGAGCTTTCAGTAGATGACTGTATGGTGGGGGGCTATACTCATCTGTGCTTTAATCCACTGAGGATACAGGGCTGACTGTGCTGCTAAGAGGTGGTGTCCAGTCAGAAGAGGTGGGTCACTAGGGGTGAGTCCTGAGGGGCAGTCCTCCCTCCCCACTCCTCATCTTGCTCTCTGCCTCCTGGCTGCTGTGCATGATCAGCTTTCCTACCAAAGACCTTCCACCATGCCCTTTCTGCCTCGGGGCCATCTGACTGCACTGAATCTGCTAAAATGAACCTCTCCCCCTTTAAGTTGCGAGTGTCGGGTATTTTGTCCAGCAATGAGAAAGTGACTAAGACAGCAAGATACTGGGATAATTTGTGTAAGTGTGTAAACTCACGAGCAAGCCATGCACACCTTTCAACTTCTAACATACTCACATGCACATGCACATAGAGATCCACGTGTCTGCAGAGCACAGACCTGCCATGCACCCAGGATCATGCGTGCGTGTGCTCACGTGTACAGCTGTGGAATCTTCTCCAGTTTTCTCCCTTACCTGTCCTCCACATACTTCCTGCTGATGATCGGTGCTTACTGCTTGCAAGTGGAAACACACAATGCTCTGTGCTCCCCAGGCCCATTAATTTATCAGGCACTCACTTAAGACGGTTATACTGCATTAGAGCAAATGGCTCTGGGGGCTCAGGAAAGGCTGTGTTTATTTTCTGAGCATTACCATTAGCTCTAGGTAGCAGGGTGGGGGTCCTGAGAGCCCACATTAGTGGGCTCTGGTCAGTTTTCTCTGGCCTGTGCAGCTGCAGAATTAGTGTGGCTTTATTGATGGGCCAGTTATCCCCTAATAGGGTCCCAATTTGGCTCCTGGGATAATGAGATGGGTCTTTAGGGACCATCAGTCTCTCCTGCGGCTGAGGGCAGCTCTGAGGAGCACAGCCCCTTAACTGGCTGTGATGGAGTGTGGATGGGGCTGAGATGAACACAACACATTAATTTCTCAGGAGCCGAAATGCTCTGCAGGAGCTCCTTCCTCCTCCCCTGACACCTTCGGCACGGCACTGCTTAGAAGTCAAGCAAGGCTCTGCCTCTGGCAGGCAGGGGTTTGAATCCTAGCTGAGTACCCTTAAATAGGTAGCTTAACCTCTCTGAGCCCCAGTTTTCAGTCCAGTGAAATAAAGACTTAAATTGGATAAGCTAGCATTAACTGAGGACCTAATCTGTGTCAGCACTGGGTAATTTTCAGGTTAAAAGAAGGGCAAAATCAGATGGAGCCTCAGTTTTTGTGAACATTGCTAAACAATGAATCACCGAAGGAAAGCACACTGCAGCCTGGTTTGCACCCTGGGACCATAGGACGAGGGGCCACATCCTTGTCTAGGCTCTGGCCAAGTGACAGCTGAGCCGAGATCTGCAGGCTGAGCAGGTGCTGATCAGCCGAAGGAGGGTGAGGGCGGCCCAGGCAGAGGGAACAGCTTGCATCAGGGCCTGTGACTGGAGGGAATGCGGAGTGTGAGCCAGAGGACTGGCACATGGAGCATGGAGCGCTGCAAAGGCAGGGAGAGAGCAGATCCTTCAGGGATTTCTGCCTTGTTAGATTTGGGCTCCGTCTCAAGCCCAGTGGAGCGTTCTCACAGGTTGAAAGGCTCCACTGTCTCTGGCTGCAGAACGGGTCCTAAACTGGAGGGGACCAGCAGGCACACAGAGAGACTAGCTCAAAAGCAGTTTGTGTGGCAATGGAGACAACACCGTGACAAGTGGTACTGTGTGACGCATTGAACTGAATGTGACCAGAGAGGAGAAGACACTCCTACGGTTCCTGCTCGCACTTCACAAGGCCGCCTCAGGGTTTTATGGACTCAAGGATGAC
>PVJO010031580.1:0-14159 GCA_004026905.1 Hystrix cristata
CCCTACCCCATAAAAACCCCACACTCCTGTAGTTCGGGGCCATTACTTCTGCCTCCTAGGTGTGAGGGGTATGTACTGGCCCAGAGCTCTGTTTGAACAATAGCTTGTTGTTTTTGCATCGAACCTGGTCTCTTGTCGTTCTTGGGCGCCGCTCACCCTTGTCCCGGGTAAGTTGGGGAGGTTTTAGCCTCAACAAAAGGTGTTCAGGTGCTTTGTGCCGCTACTTGACTAGCCTACCCACAGGTTTGACACCCAGTAGACACTACAAAAGTATAAATACTACAGCAATCTGAGGTGGTCCTGAAATAAACTTTTATAGTTGACCATGGAGACTGCACATGGGTTTTAGAGTCTGTGCTCCGGGATAAACAGAAACTATACTGGAAGAACATAATCAATCCCAAAGGTAACTTCAAAGAATGAGGACAGTACAGTCAGCTGGGAGTAGGTATTTGACACTGCTTACTTGATACTGTGTCTCAGTTACAAACTAGAATGTACAAGCCATTAGCATCAGACAGCCCTAAAGTTGTGACATTCTTGTACATGAATCTTCTAAACAGTTTCCTTTCCCTTGTCAGAGGTGACAAAACAGGCAGCTGTAAAGTGACAGGGAAGCGCAGACATTAGGTATAAAGAAAACTACTTGCAGGTTTTCTGTCCAAGGCATCTCTGTCCTGCAAGGCTAGTATGTCTTAGTTCTGTTCTCACAGTTACATTTTTTAGAAAAATGAATGATCAGTAAATGGTGTTTTGGTTTTTTTTTAATGATTAAAAAGATGTAAAAAAGGGCTGAGGATATACACGTCAGTGCAAAGGCTCTGGGCTCAATCCCTACTGGCTACAGGACTCTACTGTTTTTATGTGCTTCACTAGGTGATGTACTTCACACAAAATATCATCCTTTTGTAGCCTTGAGGATACTCAGGTAAAGCCTGAATGGACATGAGTTCTGGTCATGGTCTTGCTAGCAGAACTGAGAAAAGAAATGTGTACAACTTTATGAATCTGTAAGATTGTAAGATCCATTGGCACGGTAAATGGCTAGAAATAGGGTAAATTTTCATGGTAAATGACAGAGATAGGGTTAAATTTTTAGGGCAGATATTATGCAACTCAATCGGCAGAAGGAAGAGAATTAATTTAATGCGTTTGGCTTATCACAAAAAATTAAAACTATCAGTGAGAAGCTAGGTCTGAGCATCTGAATTTTATCAAAAGAGATGAGGGAGACCTAGTAATCTCCCATATGTCAGATAAGAGAGCATATCTTAACAGCTTTAAACCCATTCAAGTGCAGAATGTGGTGGTGCATGCCTGTAATCTCAGTACTTGGGAGCCTGAGGTTGGAGGAGCTCCCTGAGTTTGAGGCCAGCACCTCAAACTATGTAGTGATATTCATTTTTAGAAAAACAAAACAAAACAAAAAACCTATTAAATTAGTCCCATGAAAACCATAAATCTCTGTTTTAGCCTTGTCCCCAATCAAGTCAACCATTAAGTATAGGCGATAGGGGTTTAATGGTGGGTTAACTTTCTTATGACAGGAAAAAAATTACAGGATACAAGTCAAGTGGAAAGGTTCTTGGTCAAATCCCTAGGAGTATGCCAGAGGGCACAGAGGCCATTGTCACATGATATACACCAGTCTGCTTTCCATGTACAAAAAGTGATACTCAGGTGCCTGTGAGAATTTAAATGAGCCTGGGAATGTGGCTTAGTGGCAGAGTGCTTGCCTACCATATATGACATCCTGTGTTCAATCCCTAGCATCACCACTACCACCACCACAAAAAAATCTTTAAAAAAAGAAAAGAATTTAAGTGAGTATGTCCTGAGACCAAGAGACTATAGATTAAGAAAAACTCCTCTTAAAAAATCTTTCCTTCAGTAGTAACCTGAAGACAAGAGTTTTCTCTATCACAACAAGAATACTGGCCTCAGGCTTCTTCTAAGCTTTAAAACCAATCAAGTTAGTTCCAGGAAAACCACAAACCTTCAGCTCCAGCCTCTCCATTTGCAAAATGAGAACAAAACCTGTTCTCTCCCCCATGGGGTTATGCGAAGAATCAAACAGAGTGAGTATAAAATAACATAAAACAATTCGGGCCGAGGTGAGAAAAAGCAGGGTCCATATTAATGAACAAGGGTAGCTCTTCCAGAAATAAAACTGCTGGCTCAAGAAATAGTGAATTATGTAATTCAAAAAGATTTTAACCAAAAAAAAAAAAAAAGATTTTCGGGCTAACGTCTACAAAGAGCTTAACACGTTTAGGTCTAAACCAAATGCTGAAGGACAACTGAGGGGAAAAAGAAAAGCCTTCTGATGAGACGAGGAAACATGTAGGCCAGAATCGATGTCTCTGAAATCAATGTTAGGTAGGTAAGCTGAAAGGAAATAAAAGAATAAAATGCCCAAAATAAAGTTTGTAAAGTTTGTTAAAGATGAAAGGAAGCGCTCAGAATTTGCCATGAGGTAGCAAAGTGCACCATGGCTTTCCAATGTCGAGGGTTACTGTAGTGTGCATGTGTGTGTGTGTGTGTGTTTTCGAGGACAGAAGAACGCCAGAGAAAATGCAATGTTTTCCTCTTCTCCTTGATGTAGCCGATACACGCATATTCTCTTGCTGAATTTCCTTGCCTCTCAATGCAATATCACCCCCATCTAAAGGGGAAGGAACAGAGCTTTGTTAATAGTAGAAAAAGAGAGGGAGCTATGTAGCTGAGTGGTAGTGAGATAGATTAGGGCGAGGCAAAGCTAGCTGGGATAGTAGACATGACCTGTTAACTACAAGATCCAGGACACATGCACAGAACAGTTCCCAAAGCCCTGCACATGGACTTCTTGGGAGCAGTTGAGCAGATTTTCAATAGAATAGCCTAGACCTGACATCAGCCTGAGATGTGGGATTCCAACACCACTTCTCAGGCCCCATACACAGAAGTTCTCTCAGGTTTCCGAGATTTGGAAAATATAAAGGACATACCATGAAGAACTTAGTATCTTAACTTTCCACGATAACCCATTCTGTGTTTCCCTGGCTCAAGCTCACTCTGCAGAGCCTCTTCCTCCCCTACTCTTCACTTTTACTTTATTGAATAAACTTGACCACTGCTTTTTGCTCATTTTGTTCAATTCTTTATTCAAAATGAGAAGAACCTGGAATCTAACTCTAGCCGAGCAACCCAGAACCTGGTAATATTTAGTCAGCAAGCCACTTTTAGAAACAGGCTACCTGGTAACAGTAGAACCCTTGCCTAGCATGTGCAGGGATAGGGGAATGGTGCTCAGCACTACAGAGAGAGACAGAGTGAGGGACAGACAGATACAAAGAGAGAGGTCCAGAGAGGTGGGAGGAGTGGATTATGCTTAGCCTGGACAATTTAGTGATTTAGTGAAACTCTGTTTCAAAATAAAATTTACAAAAGGGCTACTGAAGTAGCTCAGTGTGAAGGCCCTGGATTCAATACCAAGTACCACAGTAAAAAGGGGAGGAGGGGTTGGGGATTTAGCTCAGTGGTAGAGTGCTTGCCTGGCAAGTGCAAGGTGCTAAATTTGATCCCCAGTACCCCCGCCAAATAAGAAAGAACAAAGAGAGAGGAATAACATTTATGTTGTATCTCAAATAATGCTTAAACTTCTAAGTAACCATGGCTGACACTTGGAAGCATAAGTGGGAAATTTAAATGTCTAAGGAAACAAAGATGGGAGGGAAAGGACAGGAATAGGGCAAGACTTTACAGCCCACAGTTCAAGCTGGGATTAAAACTTTGCAATGATAACAATCAGCAAACATACAGATCAACCAAAATAGCTGATGAGGACAAACATTTAATTTTTAGAAAGTCTGTATCAAGTGTATTTAAATAAGTTCCATCTGTACAATGTGAAACATTCTGACATGAGAGCAAGACTGTTTTCATTTTTATTATATCCACTGTAATTGGGTATTCTGATCAAAATGAAAAGATTTTGAGATATGTTTTCTAGGTAACCTACCTGCAACTGCATGACCACATAGTTGAATCGATCATTCCTGCCACAGCCAATAAATCTACAAACATGGTCTTTCCCTGGGTAAAAAAGAAAAAGAAAGAAAACAGTAGAAAAGAATACATTATGCTTTTTCTTCAAAAAAAATTAATTTTTTCTGTATAGTATTGTATGATTTGAGACCTTAAAGATAGGAAATGCATCATTCAAAAATTTTACCCACGCACGCCCCAGGACCTGTATTGCTGCTGTGTAGTCAAATAAATATTTGTGAATTAATAAATAAAAGATGAATGAATGAGGGAACAAATAAATGGTAAGTTACTTAGAAAGTGAAAGATTCAGAGGTCGTTTCAGATCAACTTGCTCAGATATAATCCACATGAAAGCACAGAACAGCAAGAAATACGAACTGTGTTAGAAATATAAATCTGCATTTTAATTTGCTGTTAAGACAAGGTTTCAAAAGAGAAAAAAAAAAGACAATATCTCACTGTGTAGTTCAGGCTAGCCTTGATTTCGATACATAGCTCAGGCTGGCCTCAAACTCATGATCTTCCTGTCTCAGCTTCCTGAGTGCTTGGATTACAGATGTGCACTATCACTTCTTATTACACAACTTCAACAAGTCACATATCTTTCTGGGCCTTGCCAATTTGGAGAAGCTCAGTGGTTTTCAACCTGAGTTACATGTGTGAAATTCAAAGACGTGCTGGCTGGGACATAAAGGAAATCATACTGGAGCTGGAGCTCAAATGTGAAGGCCTTGGGTTCAAACCTCAGTACAAAAAAAAAAAACAGCCAGGCATGGTGGTACACACCTGTAACCCCAGCACTTTGAGAGTCTCAGGCAGGAAGATTGAATATTCAAACCCAGCCAAGCAATTTAAAGACTTAGTGAAGCTGGGCATGGTGGTGCATGCCTGTAATACCAGAACTCAGGAGGGTTTAGGCAAGAGAATCATCACAAACTACATAAAGAGACCCTGTCTTCCCAAAAAAAAAAAAAAATTTACTGAGACTCTCTTTCAAAATTTAAAAAGGCTGGAGATATAACTCAGCGTGAAGGCTCTGGGTTCAATCCCCAGTACTGAGCCAGGCATCATGGTGCACACCGGTAATTCCAGCACTCAGGAGGCTGAGGCAGGCAGATCACCATGAGTTTGAGGCCAACCTGGGCTACACAGCGAGTTCAAGGCCAGCCTGAACAACATAGCAAACCCTGCCTCAAAAAACAAGCAAACATGGGCTGGGGATTTAGCTCAGTGGTTAGAGTGCTTCCCTTGCAAGCACAAGGTCCTGAATCTGATCCCCAGCACCAAAACGAAACAAAACAAAAACCCAAATACACAAAAAACAAACAAACAAAAATCCCCAGTATTGGAAACAAAACAAAACAAAGGAATTTAAACCACATGTACAAGTCAGTGTTTCCATCAACTCTGAGAGCTTACCAAAACCATCTGGGAAACATTTTAAAGATCCCTAAATTCTAAACCAGATGCAGTGGTGCAATACTTATAATCCCAGCACTCTGGGAGGCAGAGGATGGCAAATTCAACCCTTTCCAGGGCAATTTAGTGACTCAGTGAGACTGCTTCAAAATAAAAAGTTTTTTAAAGATGGGCTGTGGATATAGCCTAGTGAAAAGGCCCTAATGTTTAACTGTCAGAACTTAGATTCCTAAATTCCAAACTGATTCAGAATTGGTTATAGAATATGAGCATTTCAAAATGCTCTAAATGATCCAAAAGCAGGCAGGACCCAGACGGATGTTTGAAAGTACTGCTGGGTAATAAGAATCACTCAAAATACTTTTAGGTAAGAATTACATACTACACCAGTTCATTTTAGAACATCACTCTGTGGTGGCAATGAAAATGATAGACTTGAAAAAGGTCAATCTAGAGACAGAAAGGTTAAGCCAGAGACAGGAAGGTCACAATATCTTGCAAGAGATAAGAATAAGTACAAGAGGTGATTGAAAAATATGCTGAATTTTTTAGGTTTTGGGTTTTTTTTTGAGAGAAGATCTCACTGTGTAGTTCAAACTGGACTTGAACTTGCTATGTAGACCAGGCTGGCCTTGAACTCACAGCGATCCTCCTGCTTCAGCCTTCTGAGTGCTGAGATTACCGGTATGCACCACTGTGCCTGGCTCTGAATGTTTAAATTTTAAAAATTATTATGGTAAAAGACACAGTGGCATTAATTCCCCCTCAAGATAGCCCCCTACCTCACCCCAATCAAATATACATATCCCATTGTTCTTACCACTTTCTGAAGCAAGTCTAGAAATCTCAAGTGTCTATACAAGGTATGATAAAATATCATGAATGCTGCTGCTGAGCACCATTCAATGGCAAGGCAGGCTCGTAAAAACATTAAAGTGTGTTTTTATCCACCTCATTCACCAGATCTGTTACCGTGCAACTTCTGGGTCTTTCCCAAAGTCAAAACGACCACGAAAGGTAAACTTTTTTAATCAATTCAGGACACTGAGACAGCCATGAAAGCACAACTAAAGACATTCACCAAAGAGGATTTCCAGAAATGCTTCAGAAAGTATCAAGAATGATGGGTTAAGTATGTTCAAAGCAAGTGAGGGAAAATATCTAGAGGGGGATTAACAGCAATGTGTCTTTAACTGTAATAATTTAAACATACATTGGATATTTTTTTACATTGGATTTTTAATCACAGCATGAATTACAAAAGAGACAGATAAAACAGGCTAAGTCTGAGAAATGTGATAGATGTAGGTTTGTACCAGAAATTTATACAATTAAATGAAAATTTGTACAAAATAAGATGATGTAATAAGTTGTATAGGTTTTATTTATTTTTTTGCGGGGGGGGGAAGTGCTGGGGATCGAACTCAGGGCCTATCCACTTGCTAGGTAAGCACTCTATGACTTGAGCTGAATCCCCAACCCCTAGGTTTTAAAGGATATTAGAGTGTTGAGTTCGAGGGCAGCTGAATAGAGTAATTATAATTTCAGGCATGGTGCTGAGACAAAAAAACTGAGCTCTGAACACACATCAGGGAAGCATTACCACAAACACACATGGATGAAAAATAAGAAGAAACTTTAGTACATAATTCTGGAAAATTCATGAGTAAAACTAAAAGTACCCTCGAGGAAACAAAGGAACAACTCAAGAGACAGGAAAAAACTCTGAAAAGGGGGCATCCCAGAAATCACGAGAAAGAACAGTTCATGAAGGTAGAAGTGGTGGGAACTGCCCACTCATGAATATTAGGACTGGGAAGCTACTAGTGAGTGGAAGTGGCAGAAGCTAACACAGAAACTAATAAAATCAGTTCAATAAAAATGTACACATTTCTGGAAGCATGGAAAAATTACAATTTAATTGGGACAATCACTCTTCACCACCATTTACAGCAATTGCTAAAATAATTTTATAACAATGAATACACACTGAAGTATCAGTCCATGAGAACAAGGACTATTATCTTGTTCTGGTGCCTAACGATACCTGATGAATAGTGCAATAATCAGTCAATATTTGAATAAATAAATTAACAGAAATGATAAAAGTTAATGGAGGGAGAGAGAAGAAGGAAAGGAGATAAAAAAGGAATTAAGATGTGTTGTGTACATGTACCAACTCCCCATGAGGAATGTAACCGTTATGTACTACAAACAAGTACTAGTAAAAAATAAAAATTGGGGAAAAATGTAAAAAACAAAAAGAAAGAATAGTTAATAAAATATACATAATATGCACACATATATGCATGCACTTTATGCTCGTCTCTCTATTATATACTTTACATGCATTTAATACTTCCAATAATGTTAGGTGCCAGTATTTCCTCTATTTTTCAGACACAGATATGGAGGCTTACTGAAGTTAATTACTTCACCCAAAATCATACAGCTAGAAATGATGGAGCAGTTTGGCATGGGGCTGGTAGTACACGCCTATAATCGTGGCACTGAGGATACTGAGACAGGAAGATCACTGAATTTGAAGCCAGTCTACATTACACATACAGCAAGTTCAGAGTCAATCTGGACTAGGCAGTGAGACCATGCCAACGATGAGCAGTTTGTTCCAGGGCCTTTGTTCTTAACCACTATGCCAGAAATAATTGAAACAGTTTAAACTCAAGAAACATCTTATAGATAAAAAGTACAAGTAAAAGTGACAACACAGATGAGAAGACCGACTGAACACAGGTACTAAATTAGGCAGTAGGGATACAAGGTAAATTAAGGTCTATGCCCTTAAGAACTTCACAGCCCACACACAAATACAGTATGATGAGTTCCATAACACTACAAAGTGTTCTAAAGACAAAGACAATTCAAAATTTTTTGGTGAGGCTTCACATGACATGCCCTTGGGGTATAACCCTAATTTTGTGCACAAGGTGCATAATCATGGATATGTAATTCCCTCGTTTATTATTTATAATAGTTCAGCTGATGAATTATTAATTTTAATTTTATGAATTTTATATTAAACAATCAGTACTTAACAAGGGAAGAATAAAGCTTTGAATTTTTTATATTTATTGTTTATAACAAAGGATCAAAATTTTCAACATCAACCTTTTTTTTTGGTGTACAAAATCTAAAAAATAACAACAAATTCCTACATGAACTACGATCAATTTATATTTCAGTATAATGTCATTTTACCAGTATTAAGTCATCTGGTCTATGAACACAGGATGTCTTTTCATGTAGTTGTACCTTCTTTAATTTTTTTAATGTTATAATTTTGACAGCATAAGTGTATACTTGTTAAATTATTCCAAAGAATTTTATTCTTTCCATGTTGCTATACGTGAAGTTGTTCTCTTAAATTCATTTTTAGAGTGTTCATTGCTAATGTATAGAAATACAAGTCAATTTTATATGTTGATCATTTTTATTACTGATCTTACATTCTGTGAGCCTGCTGTACTTGTTCGTTATTCTATCAGTTTTTCAGTGAATTTCCTTAGGATTTTTTCTTTCTTTTTTTTTTTTTTTTTTTTTTTTTTTTTTTTTTTTTTTTTTTTTTTTTTTTTTTTTTTTTTTTTTTTTTTTTTTTTTTTTTTTTTTTTTTTTTTTTTTTTTTTTTTTTTTTTTTTGGTTTTTTGGGTCTCGCTATGTAGTTCAGGCTGGCCTTAAACTCATATGTAGCCCAAGGTAGCCTCCAACTTGAGGCAATCCTCCTGCCTCTGCCTCCCAAGTGCTGGGATTATAGGTGTGTGCCGCCATGCCCAGTTCCTTAGGATTTTTATATGCAAGACCATGTCATCTGCAAAACAGACAGTTGTACTTTTGTCCAATCTGGATGCCTTTTACTTTATTTTCTTGCCTATTTGCCCTGTCTGGAAACTCCACTACAGTGCTGAATAAAAGTGTGGTAGTAATGGAAATCTTTGTTATGTTCCTGATCCTAGGGGGAAAACAGTCTTTTACTATGGTAGCTATTGATTTCTTCATAGATGCCCTTCACTAGGCTGAGGAAATTCCCTTCCACTTCTAGTCTGTTGAATACTGTTATCATGATGGTATGTTGGATTTTATAATTGGAGTTTTGTGCTTTTACTGATATGCTCTACAGTATCAACCAATTTTCACACGTTGAACCAAGCTGGACTTCTGTAGCTAAATCCTCTTTAGTCATGGTATATAACCCTCTGCATATGTCATGGGTTTCTTTTGATAGCATTTTGCTGAGCATTTTTGGATCTATATTTCTGAGTTATCAGCTGATAGTTACCATGGTTTACAGTCTGAGTACGATGCCCTAACCCAAAGCTTCATGTGTTAAAATTGAATCCTCTTGAGTTATATATTAAATGGGTGGAAACTTACTCTGACTATGGTACAGTGGGGCCTCTTGGAGGTGATTAGGCTAAGGTTATTAGGGTGGAGCCCCCATGACAGAATCCTGGTGGTTCTGTCAGAGGAAGACAGCCCTGAAGAGATACACATATATACACATGCTCTTTGTCCCTTTCCATCCATATGATGTCCTAAACCACCTCAGGACTCTGCCAGCAAGAAGGCCAACCAGATGCAGCTCAACTTTGGATCTTCAGAACCATGAGCCAAAATCAACCTCTTTCTTTTGAAAGAAAATAAATTTTACCGTGAAATTAGCTATAGGAGCCTGGATCACAGACCCCAACCCAGGGGACCACGAGACCATTGCTGGCAGATCGCCTTGCCCAACCAGGCGTTGCGGACAGCTGGTCTTGCCTAATCAGAAAACCGCCAGAACACTGCTGACAGTTAGCCGTGCAAAACACTTCTGATAAAAGCGGTAACTTGAGCCGAAACAAGGGCGTAAACCTGGTATCTGGTCTGGCCAGATGGGAAGAACCTATCAGAGTGTAACACGCTTAACCTGCACCTGCCCCCTAGACCCCCACCCGGTTTGTGGTTTTTGCCTTTATAAGCTGTGCCTTTTTGCTGTTGGGGGCTCTTCACATCCCTCCTGCATGAGGACCATGTGGAGCCCCAGCGCGCTGGTCGACCGAATAAAGCCTCTTGCTGTTGCATCAAGAAGCGATTCCCGCGCGTTCTTGGGATGAGCGCCATCCTCAAGGACTGAGCGAGGGTCTTCTCAGTCTGAGGGTCTTTCACTTTCAACTCACTCTGTGATATTATGCTGTTAGCAACAAAAACAGTTTTCTTCTCATCTGATGTCTTCGCCTGGTTTTGGTATCAAGGTTAGTAATAACCTCACAGAACCAACTAGGATGGGGGTTCCCTCCTTTCTTTTCCTTCTTTTTCATGGGGGGTGGGAGGTGGAGTGCAGGACAGTTTGCAAAGAACTGGTATTAGTTCTTCAAATGTTTGGTAAAAAAAAAGTTTGGTAAAATTCATCAGCAAAGTTATGCATAGCCTTGACTTTCCAAGTGGGTAGATTATATTATTATGAATTCAATCTCTTTACCTATTATAGATCTATTTGGATTTTCTATTCTTCTTGAGTCAGTTTGCACAGTTTGTATCTTTCTTGGAATTTGTCCATTTTCACCTAAGTCATTTAATTTGTTTAAAAAACATTGGCACAGAATCAAATCTCAAGTCAATTACTGAATAATTTTGGGACCTTCAATATGCCTCATAGTATTTCTTTACAATCCTTTTTCTTTTTCTAAGGTCAGTAGTAAAGTCCCCTTTCTTCATTCTTGGTGTTACTCACTACAGTCCTATTTATCATTGTCTGTCTATAGTTAAAGTTTCAGTTTTTATGTTTGTTTTCAAAGAACCCATTTTTGGTTTTCTGAATTTTACATTATTTTTCTACTCTATTTCAGTGATCTCCACTCTAATCTTACAGTTTCCTTCCATTTATTTTAGGTTATGTTTGCTATTTTTTTCCTAGAATCATAAGAGAGAAGGTTAGGTTATTGATTAGAAATATTTCTGGCTTATAGGCAGGCATGGTGGCACGTGCCTATAATCCTAGCCTCTGGAAAGCTCAGACAGGAAGATCTCAAAGTTGGAGCCAAGCCTGGACAACTTAGTGACTCAGCGAGACCCTGTCTTAGAATTAAACAAGGAAGTTCACAAAGGCCCGGGGTGGGGGGTTCAGCCCTCAGTGTGTACAGGGGTAAACTTTCTGGCTTTTTACTCTAGGTGTCTGCTGTATAAATTTACTTCTCAGCACAACTTTAGCAGCATCTCATAAATTCTGGTACCCTGTGATGACGGAGTTTTAGTTAAGAAATCTACGGAATTTAGGGTTATTAATGCCATGTTTAGAGTGGAGGGTCACTAATGCCATATTTTATGCAGAACAGTTTGTTGTTTTTCTTTTAAGGAGATTAAAGATTTATGGAAAGAAAAAAAAAAACATTGGCACAGAATCAAATCTCAAGTCAATTACTGAATAATTATGGGACCTTGAATATGCCTCATCTCCCTTAGTAGATATACTGAGAGCATAAAACATTTATAAAGCATTTTCTTGATTAACTAGTGTTCATTCCTCCCTACTAATAGCATCCAAATTTCCCATGGGAATCCTTTTATTCATTTGTGCATCCACTGTATCAGTGGACTTGATCTACTCATAGGGTCAGAGTTGGACATTAATAATTCTAATAATCCAGGAATTTCTCTTTAATCCTGGACATCAGGATGGTAATGATAAAAAAGCTAAATCTGAGACTTTGCTACCATTTAAAAAATTAAAATGTATGTATATATGCATATATGTCAGGCATGGTGGCACATACTTGTAATGCCAGCACTCAGGAGGCTAAGGTAGGACATGACTTAGTAAGACTCTGTCTCAAATTTTTTTTTTTTTTTTGGTTAGACAGGGTCTTGCTATATAGTTCAGGCTAGCCTTGAACTCACTATGTAGCCTAAACTGGCCTCGAGCTCATGGCAATCTTTCTGCCTCGGCCTCCGAGTGCTGGGATTCCAAGCATGTGCCACCATGCCTGGCCTTGTCTCACAATTTACAAAAAAAAAAAAATAGCTCGGTGGGAAGGCTCTAGGTCCAATCTCTAGTACAACATAAATAATAAATAAACATTAAAATGTCATTTCTCAGACAAGTATAGTTATTTCAGGGAAGTTCTAAGTCAAGTAAAACTCAGTTCTTTTGTATGTTAATTATGGGAAGGGATGCTACTTAAAGAGAAAGGATATAGCTGTGTTTCCAATCCTAAGCCATCTCTTAACCATAAAGTGAATCAGCATAAAGACAATGTCCTCAATTTGGAAGAGCTAATCACAGAGAAAAAAATTAGAATTGAGGTTCAAAATATGCCTAAAGTTTATCCTACTTCCAGATCTTTCATTTTTATGTGGAGGTGAAGTATATAAACTGGGGAGCATTTGAGTTAAATATCAGCTCTTCCATTTGCTAGCTTGTTAATCTATAAAAGTCACATGAGAAATAACAACACTTATTTCAAAAGATAACAAAACCCCCATCTCAAAATAAAGGATGGGGATGCCGTTCAGTGGTAGAGCTGCTTGCCTACAACGTGTGAAGCTCTGAGTTCAATGCCCAGAGGGAGGACAGGAAGGAGAGAGGGAGGGAGTAAATTATGCAGTGCCTTGGAGCTCCTAGGGCTAAAGCCCTTCGCCCCTTCTCCCTTCCCCCATAGGGCCAATGTCCACCCTGGAATGACAGGTAGCAACATATCTTGTCCTGTGCTTTGTCTGACTCTCGTATACATCCTACTTGGCTCCCATGATGTACAGTGCACTAATGCAGGACTGTCTATTAAGCAATTTCAGTATATGTCTTGAAAAGACACAACACACTGATAAACTTGTACTAAATGGGAAGTTCTTTGTATGGTCACTTTATGACCCTGTTTATAACCCTGTGCCGGGAAGTTCTTTGTTCCAGGAGAAAAACCTCCAACTTACAGCACCCCCAAGGCTCCAGGAAGAAGCCTGCCAGGCAGTTATACAAGCCTGCCAAAGAAGCCCGCCAGGAAGGGCTGCTCAAGTTTGAATAAACCAATCATGTGCCGCCACATTTTCCTTTCCCGCGCGCCCCCTCCCCTTCCCGCGCTTGTCCCCTACCCCATAAAAACCCCACACTCCTATTGTTCAGGGCCATTACCTCTACCTCCTAAGAGGGGCACGTACTGGCCCAGAGCTCTGTTTAAATAATAGCTTGTTGCTTTTGCATCGAATCTGGTCTCTTGTCGTTCTTGAGCGCCGCTCTCCCTTGTCCCGGGTAAGTTGGGGAAGGTTTCAGCCTTAACATTTTGGTTCCTTGACCGGGAATCGAGCGGACGCCCCGTTCGGCAGAGACTCTTACGGTTCGCAAGCTGTTCGGATTGTGTTGGCGCCGTTGTTGTGTGTTGTTATCATTGTGGTCTCTGTTTTGTCGGCTTGCTTTTTGTTTTTTTCAGAACGGCCGTGGAAAAGGGGGCTCCAGTGGGGAGCCGCGGAGCAGCTGCCCAGGGGACCGTAAGGACCCCTGTGGCTGCGGGGAGCGGACGCGCTCAGAACTCGCAGGCTGCAACCCTGGGGGGACGCCTCTGGGGGAACAGGGGAGATGTGTATTCCTCCCCGCAGGGTGGTGGAGATGTGTATTCCTCCCCGCAGGGTGAGAGGGAAGGTGCGGAACCCTTCCCGGAAGAACAGGGCGAGCGGGGGTTGTGTGATCCTCCCGCTTCAGTCCTATTTGTGCCCCGAGAGGAACGCGT
>PVJO010031581.1:0-14159 GCA_004026905.1 Hystrix cristata
CCATTTCAGACAGAATAAGAGAAAGCACTCAGAAGTCTAGTCCAGGAAGAACTACACCAGAGGCTGGTGTCCGGTTGATTTAATCCAGATCCTTTTCATTTCTTTCTCCTGTAAATCCCTGGTTTTTTCCCTGATGGTGGAGGGGGGATGTAATGCCTCCCTTCTTCAGTCCTTACCTTTATAAAACTGATCACGCAGAGTTAAGAGGTCATGGCCTTAAAATAAAATGTGGTGACATTTAGAGCAAAATGAAATTTCTTTAGGCATTTTCACATTCTGAAGGAAGAGTAATTGTGTCAAAAAGTTGGACCTGAGTCTAATTTGTTGTTGGCAACTTGACAGGAAGCTCCCCTCTTCCCATGTAGCATTCCTTGGCAGCACAGATGTGAGAAAAGTAGAAACCACTGTGAGAAGTTTTCCGCAACCATCTTGTTATCTAGCTGAAGATCAGAGTGTTGAGAGTTGATTCGGTTGGCATAAGAGTCACCTTAGATCCAACCATCTTAAAACTCAACACCTCCAGTCTTGGGAGCTCAGATTTCACATGGCTTGACCTTCAAAATGCAGAATGTGTCAGGTGGTTTCAGCCAGTCAAAAGGCTCGCTTTGTTTGGGTTTCCTGCGTCCTACCTCACGAGATCGAGATCAAGTTTAGTCAGGGATGGTTGCTTTGCCCTGTGGCCTTGTGCTGTTGACGTCTGACTGATGGCGACTCTGGGTTGTGCAGACGTAGGTGTCTGTCTGGACCACCTCTGAGGTCATGCTGGACGAGGGCAGCTGAGTGGAAACACACCAAACACACAGGTCTGGACAGCAGGCTCCTCAGCCTGAGCTGTGGGCCAGGTGGAGAGCCCCGTTGCATGTCTTCTCGCTCCCCGGACGGAGCCCGCGCTCTCTGCTCTGCCTGACCTGCCTGAGGGCTCTCCTTTTCGGCAGCACTGTCCTTTCCCATTTCGGACGGCAGCCAGGACTGGCCTTACAGTCCTGGGAACTCATTTATATTTGAGTTTATTTTACGTGGTCTCACTCAGGTCACCCAAGTGACCCTCTCATGCCTGCTGCTGTATGAATTACGTCCTCCATCCAGGAAAGAGCATGTGCCTTTGGGAGACATTCCTGTTGTGATGGTGCTGGCCAGCCCTGCCCCACCCCCAGCGTCTGTGTGACCTACGACAGCAAAGCCATGAACAGATCACCATGCTGACGGGAAACTCAGGTCCTTTCTGAGTCCCCCCAAAACGAGGTGGAGAATGGCGTGGGGGAAGAGGGAGGCCAAGGGCTCTTGCGTCCTGTGGTGTGAGGGGGGCGGGCTCCCCGTGTGGAGGTAAGACCTCGCATGTTCTCAGTGCATCTTAGGTGGGAGTGAGGACAGCGCGCAGTCAGACCTTGGAAGGTTTTCATAGGAGCTAACAGTGATACCCGCTCACGGTCTCTTTGGTGGTGTGTTTTCTCCAAAGCTACACCTGATGTGCTTGTTCTGTCTCTCTGCCCATCTGCTCTCTGTGCCTACACACACACACTCACACACACACACACATGTACACGTACACATACACACTGTCATCTACACAGTGAATTTAAAAAGAAAACCCTTGGGCTGGGGATTTAGCTCAGTGGTTAAAGTGCTTGCCTTGCAAGCACAAGGACCCGAGTTCAATCCCCAGCACCAAAAAACAAAACAAAACAAAACAAAACAAAACAACAAAAAAAAAAGAAAACCCTTGACAGACAGACAGGCATCAGAACTTCAAACAGAGGGGGGATCAGTATTGCTGATTTGTCCCTGGCCCCAGACCTCAATGTAGATCAGCACATAACTAATCCTGTCTTCAGATAAAATGTTGATTTTTATTACGAATTTTTACATTCATTTTGATTCTTTAAATATCGCACTAGAACAGTGAAAACAAAAATGATTTATCTGGATTGCTGAGGTTTTAGAAGCTGCATTCTGTTTTAAGAACATAGCTCACTCCCACCTCACCCCTGTCCAGGCCCAAAGCCAGAGGGGTTGGACACACACACACACACACACACACACACACACACCCTCTCCAACAGTTGAGAGGGTGCAGAGATTTCCTTGCTGAAGACATGGTGCTATCCATGACTCTGTTATCTCTTTCTCACCCACCAATGAAAGTGGCTTTCAGGTTGCAGCTCTCTGAAGAGAGCGGTTTTGCCAGGGAGTACGCATGACACTCATTCCTACTTGCACATGGTTTTGCCTTCTTCAATTTTAGTTACCCTGGTCAACCACAGCCCAAAAACATTGCATTTAAAATTCCAGAAATTGGCAGTAAGGAGAGGGAAAGAGAGAGAGAGAAAGAGACAGAGACAGAGAGAGACAGAGAAAGAAAGAGAGAGAAAGAGAGAAAGGCACAAAGAGAAAGAGGGAGGGGCACATTCACATAATTTTTACTATAGTATATGGTTACTATTGTTCCATTTGATTATTATTGTCATTAACCTCTTGCTGTGCCTAACTTATGAGTTAAACTTTATTTTAGCTTAACTGTGTATGTGTATTAGTTACTTTCCAAGACTGGGACAGAGTACTTGACACCCACAACCTAAAAGAGGAAGTATTTCGGATTTCAGTCCGCCATCAGGCAGACTCAAGGCAGAAGGGCATGTGGAAGTGTCTGGCAGAAGAAAAGCTGCTTACATTGTGGCGGCCGGGAAGCAGAGAGGGTGAAGGAGGAGCTGTGGAGGGAGACGCACCCTTCCTGGTCGCATTCCCTTCTGATCAGGCCTCAGCTCTTTAAGAGCAAGTCAAGTATGAATTCTCCCATGGATTAGGGTTGGGATTGGGGTCAGGATTAGGATCAGGGTAGAGGTTGAGTTTAGGGTCAGGATTGGTCTTAGGTTTAGGGTTGGGTTGAGTCTTAGAGTTGGGGCTGGGGATACTGTTAGAGTTAGGATTGGGGTTGGGGCTAGGTTTTGATTTATGGTAGGGTTGAGGTTGAGGTTGAGTTTGAGGTAGGGTTGGGGTTAGGGTTAGGATTAGAGTTAAGGTTGAGGTTACGATTAGGGTTGAGGTGGGTTAGAGTTGCGTTAGGGTTGGGGCTAGGGTTGTGTTTAGAGTTTTTGGCTAGAGTTGGGAGTTGAATTTGGGGTTAAAGTTGTGGTTAGGTTTAGTGTTAGTCTTGGTGTTTGGTTGGGGTGAGGGTTTGGATTAGGGTCAGCCTTGTCAGTAGGGTTAGCATTAGGGTTAGGGCTTAGGGTTAGGATTACGGTTAGGATTAGGGTTAGGGTTGTGGTTAGGTTTAGCGTTAGTGTTGGTGTTCGGTTGGGGCGAGGGTTTGGATTAGGGTCAGCCTTGTCAGTAGGGTTAGCATTAGGGTTAGGGTTAGGATTAGGATTAAGGTTGGATTTAGGATTGGGATTGGCATTAGGGTTTGAGTTAGCTTTGTATTTAGGGTTGGATTTAGGATTTGGGCTAGTGTTAGGTTTAGGTTTGTTGTTAGGGTTAGTGTTTTGAGGGGGTGAAGTTTTGGGTTACTGTTAGGATTAGGGTTCAGTTTAGTGTTAGGGTTAGGTTAGGTTTGGGACTTGGTTTAAAGTTAGGGTTAGTGTAAGGTTCGGGGTTTGTTTTAGGGTTGGGGTTAGGGCTAGAATTAGGGTAAGTCTTGGGTTAACATTAGAGTTGGGCTTGGAATTGAGGTTAAAGTTAGGCTTAGGGTTTGTGTTGGCGTTGAGTTTGGGGTTAGGCTTAGGGATTTAGACTTAGGGTTGGGTTGGGGTAGGGTTAGGGTTAGGTTTGAGTTTGGAGGCAGAGTTAGGGTTTTACCTAGGGTTGATTTTGGGATCTGTGTTAGGGTTGTCTTTGGGTTAGGTTTAATGTTAGAGTTGGTGTTAGGGTTAGATTTAGAGCTGGGGTACAGTTAGGCTTGGAGTTAGGTTTGGTATTTGTTTAGGGTTCACATTAAGGTTAGGATTAGGGTTGTGTTTACTATTGGAGTTGGGTTTAAATTTGAGGTTAGGTTTGTGCTTAGAGTTGGGCGAGGACTAAGGCTAGGGTTAGGTTCAAATTTGGTGTTAGGGTTAGTTTTAGCATTAGGGTTGGTGTCTTAGTTAGGTTTTCAGAGCCAATGGTTTTAAGAGAGCAGATTTAATAGGGGACTTTTATAGATTACATTATTCACCCAGAAGCCAAATGCAGAAGGTGCCGAATGTCCATGTAAGCAATGGAGACCCAAAAGATCCAATTGAGGGCTGGGAGCCCACAGCACTGTCCCATGTATGTCTGCTGGTGGCTGGAAAGATCTTCCCTGGAATCAGGATACGATGCTCACAGCAGAGATGACAACCAGAGCTTTCCCAAAGCAACAGCAGCCATCCTTGATGACAGCAAGGCCCCGTGCTCCTTCCTCGACGAGGACAGCCGAGTTCCTTTCAGAAGAATGAGCCGCGTCAGAGCTTCTCCTGGGAAACAGCCCACCAACTAGCTACAGCTCCCACTCTGCCTTATGTTGCATCAGCAACAACCCTCAGGTGGATCTCGTATGCCCAGCATCACACCAACTCAGTCCAGCTGGGCATGCTGGCTCAAGCTGACCATATTAGGTCCACCACAGTTGGCGTTAGAGTTCAGCTTGGGTTAAGGATTGTGTTTTGGTTTAGGGTTAGGTTTGGGATTCAGGTAAGGCTTTGGGTTAGTTTTAGGTTTGGATTTGGAATTTGGTTGGACCTAGGGTTAGGGTTAGGTTTAGGGTTAGGGTTATGCTGGAGCTGGGCTTAAGGTTGAGGTTGGGACTGGGATTAGTATTGCATTTGGATTTAGGATTAGGGTTGAGCCTAGGATTTGGGTTGAGGTTGGAATTGGGGTTAGAATTAGGTTTGGGGTTAGGGTAGGGTTGGTGTTAGGGTTGAATTTTAGTTTAGGGTTAAATTTAGGGTTGGGTTTAGGGTTAGCATTGAGTTTGGAGTTACGGTTGGTGTTGATGTTAGGGTTAGGATTACGGTTAGGGTTGGTTTTAGTTTAAGGGTTAGTGTTCGGGTTGGGGTTTGAGTTATGGTTGTGGTTACATTTGGGGTTGGACTTAGGGTTGGGTTTGGGGTTAGATTTAGCATTAGGGTTTAGGTTAGTGTTGAGATTAGGGTTCAGGTTAGGATTGGGGTTGGGTTTTCAGTTAGGGTTGGGGTTAGGTGTAGAGCTTGTGTTAGGTTTAGGAATAGTGTTAGAGTTGGGGCTGGGGTTGGGTTTTTGGTTGGTGCTAGTTTAGGCTAAGAGTTGTGATTAGGAATGGGTTTGGGGTTAGTTTGGGGGCTAGAGTTAGGGCTAGGTTTGAGGTTAGGTTTGAGGTTTGGGTTAAGATTGTGGTTAAAATATGGGCTAGAACTGGAGATTTAGCTCAGTGGTTAGAGTGCCTGCCTAGTAAGCATGAGGCTCTGAGTTTGGTTCCTGGCACACACACACACACACACACACACACACACACACACAAAAGCTATGGGCTAGGTTTAAGATTGGGGTTAGATTTGGGTTGTTATTAGGGTTTCAGTTAAGGTTAAGTTTAAATTTGGGGTTCAGATGAGGATCAGAGTTGAGATTTCATTTGGTTTAAGTTTATGGTTATTGTTCAGTTTACAATAAGGCTTAGCCTTAGGGTTGCTGTTAGGTTTAGGTTTCAGGTTGGGTTTAACCTTAGTTTTGGAGATGGGATTCATGTTGGGGTTAGGGTTGGGTCAGGGTTAGGTTTGGGGTTGGGGTTAGGTTTAGGCTTGGGTTTGGGGTTGGGGTGAGGATTGGAGTTGGGATTAGGGTTAGGGTTAGGTTTAGGTTCAGGATGAGGTTTGTTCTTGAGATTAGGTCTGAGTTTAGGGTTAGGATTGGTGTTGGAGTTGGATTTGGGTGTAGGGTTAGGGTTAAGATTAGAATTGGGGTTAGAGTTGGTGTTAGGGTTAATTTTAGTGTTAGGAATAGGGTTGTGGTCAGGGTTAAGGTTCTGTTTGGGGCTAGGGTTATATTTTGGGACTGAGGTTAAATTTGGGGTGGGTTTAGAGTTGGTGGTAGTTTTATGTTGGAGTTAGGGTTAGCTTTGGGTTGAGGGTTAGGGATGAAGTTGGGGTTATATTGGGGTTGGGGTTAGGTTTTGAGTTGGGGTTAGGTTTGGGCTTAAGGTTAGAGTTGGGATTGGGGTTGGATTTAGGTTGCAGTTAGGATTGGGGTTAGGGTTAGGTTTGGGTTAATTTTAGGGTTGGATTTAGGGTTGAGGTTGAGTTTGGTGTTAATGCTGGGGTTGGGGTTAGAGTTTGGATTAGTTTTAGGATTAATGTTGGGGTTAGGTTTCGGGTTAGGGTTGGATTTAGGTTTAGGTTTTAGGGTTAGGTTTGGGGTTAGTGTTGGGGTTAGGCTTGAGGTTAGTGTTTGGGTTAGGTTTGGGGTTAGATCCACTCATGACTATGGTGTCCCTCAGATCTAGTCACTTTACCAAAGCTTTACCTCTGAACACAGAGGCTTTGCAAGACATCTTGCCCTAATCCACAGCAGTAGTCCAAGAAAAGACCTACAGTATATAAGTTTTGGTGCTATTTGCAGTCTCAGGCATCCAATGGAAGTCTTTATACTGTCCTCTATGGATAAGGAATACATTGTTTTATTTGTCCTGGTGTCATAGTGTCAACCCATATACACATTATGCTTTAGTTTTTTGATTGGAATCTCTGTTGATAAACTCTTTTCAAGCCTTTGTGCCCAAAATTTACTTTGCAGAAGTCTCCACCATGAGGGCCCCTGAAGCCTTGAACCTAACAGGTCCTTAGTAAACCCACTGCACTCACTGCCTTAGGCCCAACACATGCTTCACCAACTACAGGGAATCATGGAAGCTCGGATCAGCTTCCCCGTGCCCTCCTGCATTGCAGCCTTCCCACAGGCTCTGGTTCCTGCACCATCCCCTCGTACTTCTCCTGCCCCTGCCTCTTTGCTCCTGGATCCCTCCTCTATGCTTCCCTTGTCCTGCAGCCTGAGGGACCTTGAAAGGCAGTTGGGACACACAGCTTGTGCAGGTCCAAGGTCCCTAAACAGCCTTAAATGACCTTAATAGATAACAAGAGGTTAATTTTGATTAACAGTTTCACTTTAGCTTGGTCTTTAACACCCAATAACAACAACAAAAAACAATAACCAAAAATATATAAAAATAACAATAATACAGACAAGACATAAAAAGGGGTTCTAATCACTGACCCCTGATGACAGTCTCCACCTACAGACTGATTTAGAAGCCAACTAGCTGCAATTGCTATTCCAGGCCCTTTAAAATACTGCCCAGATATGGTTGCTTCCCCAGTCTGCCTTTCTATTCCAGTGCTCATGCTTTGATCAAGCATGATTTAATCTCTTGGTAAAGTTTGTTTGTTCTCACCCAGATGTTGACAAACTTCCAGTGATCGTGCAGATAAAAACAATGATAAAGGTTCCAGACTCCTCTTACAAGGACCATCAGACAACCCTTCCTTCTGATGACTTCCACATGCTGGCCCTTAACAACAACCCTGATCTGCTTTTAGAAGCAAAATCAGTCATTGTCCATTTCCCCAACAGTAGCTGGATGGATGTCCCAGAGAAGGGAATGTAGGGAAAGGGTCTGTAGAGAAAAAATAGAATAGGGGCCTCCTTAGTCTTCTAGCTAATCTTGACTAGAAGGAGTTAAAAGAAAACTTTGCCCGAGAGATTCACCTGGGAAACAAGTCAAAGGTAGAGGCAGAAAAAGGAAAAAAAGAAAAAAGAAAAAAGCTAAAGAAAGACATCAAATGGCCCAAGACTTGCACCAAGAGACCAGAAAAAGAGCTGACAGGAAGGAAACAGAGAGAAAGCCAGGTGCACAAATGATAAGCCACCCCCACCTCCCAAAAAATATAAGAAAAACAAAGGGATGGGCAACTAACTTTAAGACAGTATGTACTCACATCTATGCACTCACATACACATATGTATATGTGCATTCACTAGAGAGGCACAATATTATGCACTCTAGGGTCGTTACAGAGTACAATAGACATCTACACATCCCCTTACTAACTCTAAGCTAACAATGAATAAGGCACTCCCTTGCCAACTAGCCGCCCACCCCAAAGATAAGGTCTTAAAAGGTAGGTCAAGACAAACAGATAAAAAAAAAAAAAAAAGCTGTACATAGACCACCAACAGAAATGACATTAGGCAGAAAACTAGTTATAGCAAGTTCCAGGGAGAGGAAAGAGTCGCTCACTCCCCCTACAAAAACGGCTGGAGGGGTTGGGGATTTAGCTCAAGTGGTAGAGCACTTGCCTAACAAGTGCAAGGCCCTGAGTTCGATCCCCACCAGCACTCCTCCCCCCAAAAAACAGCTGAAGGGCCCATGGGTCCTCGATCTTTTCGGAGCCCCTTACCCTGGTTCTTATCAGGGTAGCTGTCTATCTTCTCCTTTCTCCCCCTTCCTTTTCCTCTATACAAATAAAGTTTTCTTCCTTTCATTAAATTTTGTCCCTCTAATTTTTTATTGGGGCTGAGTTACGATCCTGGTGGGCTGCTCAAACAGCAGAGCACCAGCGCTCAACCCTCAGATGCAGCAAATGGAAGCTAGGCTGAGGAAGAAGGGCCCAACCAGCGCTGAGGAACAAAATAAGAAGAAGGGGACAAGGAGAGGTGGAGGGCTGGGGAGGAAGCGCTGTCCTGCCCAGCTACACCCTTCACAGCCAGTTGTAGGAATGTCCAGGGAGAGAAGACAACAACTAGGGGCAGATTGCTGTCTCTTTCTAAAGAGATATCAACATTAATTCTCACTCCAGTAAGAAACTTAAAAATAGAACCCTTTCTGGTAACATCAGGCTCAAAACTGTGAGCTCTGCCCCCAGACTTTCCCCAGAGGCTGAAGAATCTGAATGCCACATGGGGTGGTGACAAGCACCTGGAGGTCTCCTGCTGTGGCCTGGAGGGGCTCACAGCCCCCCCGCCTTCTTGATGACCACATCCCAGGGACCTGTAGATCAAAAGTGTTCCTGGTTTTTCCAGGAGTCCGTTGGCTTACTGGTGCCTTGTGAGTGCCGTAGATCGGTGCTGGGGCTGAACCACGCCCCCCCCATGCCTCCCAAGTGCATGTGCTGAAGCCCAAACCCCAGCGAGACTCTGGATACAAGGCCTGTGAGAAGGCGATTAAGGCCAAATGCAATCAGAAGTGTACGGTCCCGACCCCATAATACTCCTGAGACATCAGAGGTGAATGTTTCTCCCTCTCCCTCTCTCTCCCACTCTCTCTCTCTCTCTTCTTGTCTCTCCTCACTTTGTCTTGTGTCTCTGTGTCTGTCTCCCTGTCATGAGAGGACACAATGAACAAGTCACTCTGTACGAGTAGGAAGAGAGCTCCAATCAGAAACTGAATTGTTTGACCCCGAAGTCTTAGACTCCATGGCCGTGAAAAACATTTCTATAGTTTAAGCCACTCCATCTATCAGATTTTATTACAGCAGCCCAAGCACACTAATACAATCAGTAATTATCGTAAGAATTGACCTATTTCTTGGGAATGAAAATTCACCTAGAGGAGTTGATAGAAATCTTCGGGTACCATATTGGCATCTGGAAAGAGAAGAGTAACAGTGTCTTTCATATTTTTACCTATTTGCCAGGTATGGTACTTACCTTAGTCTATTTGGGGCAGCTACAATAGAATACCACAGAATGGGTGCAAGTGTCACTTTGCCACCACTAGGACAGAATGCCTGTCACCTGAAACTTAGAAGAGAGGCTTTGCTGGCTCACAGGCAGAAATGGCATGACAGAAGGGCCTTGTAGAGCAACACTGCCCAACCACGGCAGCCAGGAAGCAGAGAGAAGGTGGAGCCAGAGATAAGGGCACACCGCGCTGGGGCACACCTCACTGACCACCTCCTACCAGGCCCCACTCCTAACAGCCGTCAGCCATGACTTCATTCATGGGTGGATATGCTGATGAGTACAGCACCCCACAATCCACTCACCCTCCAAACACATGAGACCTTTAGGGACATTTTACACCAAATCCTAAGACTAGGTATTTTATAAACAACGGAAATGAGTCCCCAGGGTTCTGGAGGCTGGGGTGTCTGGCGAGGGCCAGGTCTCTGTTTCCAGGGTGGATCTTTGAATGCTGCACCGTGGGGTCTTGATAGGAAAGAAGAGTGCAGGAGTTAAGGAGAGAAATCCCACTCCTGGAAGCTCTTTATTAAGGTCTCAAGCCTGCCCAGGAGAGCTCCACCCTCCTGGTCTGATCGCATTTTAAAAGCCCCACCTCCCAATACCATGACCTTGGCAATCAAGTTTCAACATGAGTTTCGGGCGAACATTCAAACCACAGTGTTCTGGCACCACTTTGCTGCTTAAACAGAGAGGGGCATTAACACTGTCCATGTGTTTACTTCCGTGTGAGGTGTGGAGCGAATCACATTATATGTGCTGGAGACAGGAAGCTGTGGGTACCAGTCAAGAGATGGGCTTAAGGTTGCAGAGCCAACAAGTGGAGGGTTGCTGGGCACAAAGCTAGATTGCACCTGCTCGCTCCACCCTCTGCCTCAGTAGACCCCCCCCACAGACCTAGCATCTCACCTCCCACTTTGGCCATGGAGATCAACACTACTTCACAAGCAGGGAAAGTCCTGCAGGAGATTCATCAAGATCCAGTGTTTATATGATCCCAGGTTTGCAGGGGTAAATAAGGAACAGAAGAAAGTACATCCAGTAGCTTTCGCATTAAAAAACTTTGAAAGACGGACACCTAATGTGGGAGTGGCTAATTCTGAAGAGTAGGGCGATGAGTGGGTTTCAATTTGTTTTATGCCCGTGGGGATCCTTGTTTTGTTGCAGAAATTGGCTGTCAAGAAACCAAGCACCACCCTGAGAGTTGGAGACCTCAGGTTTATTTACATCGACAGACCCAGGAGAGTTCACACTCCAACACCCTGGCCCGGAACAAAGCGACTTCAGGGTTTTTATGGTTTTTACATCATCTGTTTTGCTAGTTCCCTCATTCCCCAGTAAGAAAAAGATTTAAAAGCTTCCATATGATTGGCCCCTAAACATGCACAGATACACTTCACATTATCGGTGAGGGGCGCATAGGCAGCGGGTACAGAATGTAAGGGTGGGGCTTGGATTAGACAAGCATGTGATTAGGGATGGGCTGGGTCAGCCATTAACCATTTCCAAAGAGCTGGGGAAGGATTTTATGACTTGCCAGAACCCAGAGCCCTGGGCCCTGGGGCTTTCCTGCCTCAATTTACATGCTCACCTTTTGTGACAGAAAAACAACCTTTAACAGTGAACAGCGGGACATCTGTCACCTTCCCCACAGTACCTGCAGAAGGGACTCGATGGCTCCTGTCTGAAATCTGGGCACCAGTTTGGGCTCCAGAGAGCCGCAGAAGCCAGGGCAGGGCTGGTTGGCAGGGAGAGGGTGCTCCATAGTGGGCTGGGGGCAGGGAGAGGGTGCCGGCTCTGGTTCGGTTCCAAACCTAACTGGGAAAACGTGGGAACGATTACCAGCTGCAGCAGCTAGTGACAGGAGGGGAGGAGGGGAGGCGGTCTGTGGCAGGGCACCCACAGCGGGGACTCCAGCCAGAATCATCCTCTCAGGTACACTGCCTTAGCCTCTTTGCTGGGACGCAGGAGAAAGCCACACCTCTGTGTCCTTCAGATGACCCTACGACTCGAACAGGCAGGGGTTTCAAATCCTGCAATGTTGCACGGAAGAAGGCTCGTACTCCGTGGCTCTGCCCTGATCGAACAGCAGAGACGAAGAGCAAATGAGCTGTGTGTGAGCCGGGGAGTGTGTGGCCGTGATGGGTTGGCACCACCCATGGTTTTCTTGGCAATCACCAGCCCTCATTCCCCTCTCAGATCTTCTGAAGTGCCACTTTTGGCTAAGATGACAGGAGAAATAGTATATGTTGGGGAAAAGGAAACAGGAAGATTTCCACTGCCTGCCAGCCGCAGATTCATCGGGAAAAGGCATGAACAGGAGAGAGCTAGAATTTCTTTAGAGGGAAAACATGATGAATAAAAGCTTCTTTTAAGGGTAGACTATTCTGGAGGGGTCTTGCTAACTAGAAGTAAAGAGCTACTATGTTCTTTCCAGGGAAATTGGAGAGGTGGCTGTGATCTCAGCAGGGCAGTGTTTCTAGAAGGACTGCCAGCTCCTGGGCATGGCGCCTGCCTCAGTTACACTGGAGAAGCATTGTGCCGGAAATGTGTGCTTGCGTCAACCTCGTTCCACACACTTGGCCTCTGCCACCAGGTTCGTGAATCCTAGAAGGCAGAGATCCTGTTGTGTTTGTCCATTTATTCCTTCAACACCAGTTTTTAAGTATCCACTACTGTCAACACTGCTATACACAGAGGATACATCTAAATGTATTATTCAAATATGTACACCATATATATTCACTATTATATATACTATAATATGTATACTATATTATACACCGTAACATATGTACTATAACATATATAACATGCATACTATAATGTATATACTGTAATACGTACTATTATATGTACTATAATATATACTATTATGTATGCTACAATATAACATACAAACTATAACATATTTTCTGTAATATATGATATATATATACATAATATGTACTATAATATACACTACAGCATATACACTATAACATATAATACAACATATATAGTATAGTGTATATATTACTATCATATATCATATACACTATAAGATAAACATGCTAACATATATAATATATAGTGTTATATTTCCTGTAATATATACAATAACATACAGACAACATATACTATAACACACAGACTATAACATATATACTATAATGTGCACCATTATATCTACCATAAATATACACTATCATATAGACTATAACTTACAGACTGTAACATATGGATTATATTGGGTGATCTCGGTGGTGGCCACCTCTAAAGGTGTCTCTTCGTCCTGACCCCCAGAGCCTCTGAGTGTGACCTTATTTGCAACAAGGGCTCTTGCAGGAGCAGTGAGGTCCAGCTGCTTGAGATGAGGAGCACTTCCTGGTCACCAGGACGGGGCTGAACCTGTCACAAGTGTCCTGGAGATAGCGTGGCAGATTAGAGGACAGACACAGGTGAGGACTCGGTGTGACTACAGGGACAGGAGCCTGCAGCAGAGGACAAGGGCGCTGGAGCCACCAGAGCTGGACGGGGCAAGGACAGGACGGTCCCTCAGAGCCCCAGAGGGGTGTGGCCACACCAACACTTTGATGTTAGACTTCTGGCCTTCGGAACAGAGCATGAGTGTGTTTTTTTATTTGTTGTTGTTTTGAACCACTTAATTTGTGGTAATTTAGTATCCTGTGGCAGCCACAGGATACTAATGCAGGCGCGCACACACACACACACACACACACACACACACACACACGGGTGCATGAGGCAGGCGACAGGGTACGACTTTGTGGAGTGATGGGATATTAAAGTTCATCGGGAGGGAGGACATTACACACATGACTGAAATAGGGAGGGAGACAGAGAACAGGGAACTGTGGACGCACGAGGCGCCCTATGCCAGGTCAGCTGAGCTCCTGGAGGAGCATCCTGAGGCTGAGACCAGGACAGTAAGCGGACCTGCAGCCGACTGAGCTCTGCACTGGGCCATGCACTCGGGGCTTTACGTGAGTCATTTCATCCTTTAAGGTTGGTGCACTGTTCTTCCCATTGTACAGATAAGGAAACTGAGGCATGGAGAATAATTATTCTAGCAACACACCTATTGTGTCAAGGATATCTCTGTCCACACACTCTGATACCTGCCCCCCTTCATCACACCCTTGCCCTCGGTGTGCAGGATGACAAGGAAGGGGGTGTAGCACAGCCTGGGGTCCAGGGCAGAGACCCAGCGGAGACTTGTCACAGGCGACACATGCAGTGATGCTTCCCAAGTGAGCAGCTCTGTGTGAGCAATGGATGATGATGCCCCTCTTCCTCTGCAAAGGAGAATCTGGAGCCAAAGATCAATGTCTTTCACAAATGATGTCGCAGTCTAGTACCCTTCAAAGCTGATCCTAAAACAAGGACTCTGGTGGGAGGTGACTGCAGGAAACCAGAAGGAGAGTGGAGGGTACAACAGAGAAGAGAAGGGAAGGGAAGGGAAGGGGAGGGAAGGGAAGGGAAGGGGATGGAAAGGA
>PVJO010031582.1:0-14138 GCA_004026905.1 Hystrix cristata
TGTGTTTACAATATGGGGTGAAGGAACTAAAGCTTGCAAAGTTTGGGGAAGTATGGCATGAAAAATACTTTTTTTCTCACCACAGCATTTAAAACATTTGTGGAGGTATAAATATTAAGACAGTTTCTTAGGTGTTATTTAACTCCCTTTAATCACTCAGAACATGAAGGATATGCCCAGGGCTGCACAGCCAATTGCTCTGGGCAATTCTTTTTCTCTGATTTAGGTAGCAAGCATTTCCTAGTCTCCACTTTTGCCCTGCTTTAAACCTACTCTTTCTGTTTTACTCTATTTAGCCCTCATTTCTCAATATTGCCTGGTTGCTAACCTGAGCCACTATCTTACAGTTGAAATTGATTGGGCCTGTGAGTCTGAGTCGACAGCAATGGAAAGCCGGGTGGAATCTTTGGCCCTTCCAGAACACATTTATCTTAGTGCAGATAAGTTCACTGTGCCCTGGACTCCTAGATGATGTATGCTCTACCCCAGAATCTTCTGGTTCTCTTCAATTCACTTCATGCCATTCCCAACTAGTAATAGTAACATGAAAGTAATTATATCCACTCTTTAGTGGGCAACTGGCTTTGTGCCAGTTTATCATCTTCATTTTCTAGATGAAGACAATTAACTTGCATCAACTAAGTAATAGAAAGAAGTTCCACCTACAGCTGTCAGAAAACAAACTTAAATCCCATGCACTTAAATTACTACAGAATCCCAAGATCCTTGGATTTGAAGTTCCTCTGCCTGAATTTTCAAACCCTACACCTGGGCAGGCTTGACAATTCTCTGGAGCAAGCCTGACTTCCGAGTTCTGCCCCGTGCTGTTGAATTAGCAGGTTATGCAGGCCGTAGTGTGGTTATGAGGGTGCTTGGTAAAGTCCCTCTTACATGCTAGCATCTTACCCTCACCATTCTGAGGAATGAGGGGTGTTGAGGTGAACGTGGGGGTCCTGCCACCCGCAGCTCATCCAGGAAGGCTCAGGCAGAAAAACGTTTCTGCCTTTACAGCAGCTCTGTGTAGAACTACCCACTAAGTTCCTCTGGCTGCAGCTCATTCCTGGTCTTGTTCATTTCCAGAGTAGGAATAACCACACCAGTCTTTGGCTTCCCACCATCGCTCATCTCACTCAAATCCTTCTCCTTATCTAGGAACATTAACAGCATTTTGTAATTTTATTTTCACAATATATGAAACTTTAAATACCTCCATACAGCAACCTATTCAGACAAACGTCTCAAATTATACTACCCTTCCCTAAAATAAAAGTTATTTCATTCATAATACGCAGTAATAATTAATTTTCTTACCAGGCACAGTTTGCTAAGTATCAGAGATATATCACGAACATCAATACCCTTGAAGAATTAAGAGTCAGTCATTGTGCAAACCACTTGATATGATTTAAGACCGAGGAAAAGACACGCTCTAATTGAGATGAAAATAAAGGTCATTTTGTGATACAGAGACAGGGGTGATTTATTCCTATTATATGCAATGTGCAGAGAAAATACAGTATGTTTCAGGCCAAGTATTTGGGAAACTACTTGACTTTGCTTAGCTGGAAGCCTCCTGCACAAGTGAAGTGCACTTACTATCAGGACAAAGTGTCTGATCCAGGGCCAACAGCTATTACCAGGTGATTTGTAATCATAGACCATCAAGAGGCAATGAAGATTGGATTCCAAGGAAAAGGTAGTTCTACTGATTTCATGTAAAAAATACTAGTTTAAAATATGCCAGAAACTATGGGTCAGGGCTTTGAAATGACAATCCTCAAATAAATAACTAAGAAAACTATCATTATGGTCTGGTCAAATCACTCCTTGAGAGGTAAGTGTGTTCCAAAGAGAATGGGCTTATTCTCCCAAACCCTATTTGCGGGGAGAATGGGAAGCTTCTTTCTGTTGCCTAATTTTAGCAGTCCTCCAGGATTCTGTCTGCCTGCCATGGCTCTCTCCTTCTCTGGAGTACCCATTCCGCCTTTAAAATCCACAAAAACTAGGGATGCTGGCTATGCATTAAAAAGAAAATGCATGGACCAGAAATGGAAGGGAAGGCAGAGGGACCCGTTAAAAGGAAACTTTGGAGAATTGTTGAAAGTCTCAGCTTTCTCCAAATATCTTGCCTGTATACCTGAATGTCAAAACTCCTTCCAACAAAATGTGACCACAAGTTTGGTTGCAATATTTTGTAGTGATGCACAAAATTTTATAATTGTCACACACTGTAGTTGAGCAGTGCTACTCTGGAGTTCTTTTGATTGAGTGAATATATATAACAAAAATAATTTAAGAGTCTTCTTAAACAGAGACTTTACTTCTGAGCAGAAACACATAAGGAAATATAAGAATTTGTAAATATGGCTAGAGGTGTATCTCAGTAGTAGAGCATTCACAGACCATGGATGTGACCTTGGGTTCAATCCACAATAACACAATAAAAGAGTAAATATTGTTTTCTAAAGTCAAGATAAAGGTTAAACTAACAGTAGAGATTAGTTTCAACATTAGTGTTCAAACTAAGTTAGAATCATTGAAGAATTTATTTTTTTCCAAGTTTCAAGTTTGTACTGTTTGGCTTAACTTTTTTTTTTTTTAGTGTTTTTTTCCTGTTTTTTTTTTTTTTAACCAAGAACATGTATTGGTACATTTAATACATAATGATCATAGTCAACATGGTTATTTTGTACCTGTACATTATATATCTTGGTTTCTCCCCCTTCCCCTCCCCTCCCTTCCATTCCTTCACCCTTCCCTATTTGCAACAGGTTTATTTACATTTTTCCATTTTTTTCCCTTTCATCTTACTTTTCTTTTAACCTACCTTCTTTTTCTCTCCTTTCCCTATCTAGTTCTCCTCTCTTTTGAATATTATCTTTTTTTTTACATAATATCTTTTATACCCCTTTGTCGTTATTTACACTTAATGGTTTTTCATATCAGAGAAACAATTCGATGTGTACCAATAAGTGTCTGATTTATTTCACTTAAGAGTATGTTCTCAAGGTACACCCATTTACCTACAAATGTCTCTAGTTTGTCCTTTTTTATGGTAGAGTAGTACTTCATTGTGTAGAAAAACCACATCTTCTTTAGCCATTCATTAGATGTTGGGCATTTAGGTTGTTTCCAAGACTTAGCTATTACAAACTGTGTTGCTACAAACATGTTTGTGCATATATCACTGTGGTATGAAGATTTTAATTCTTCTGGGAAGATACCCAGCAGAGGAATAGCCGGGTCAAATGGAACCTCCAGTTGTAGTTTTCTGAGGGATCTCCACACTGATTTCCACAGTGGTTGGAAGGGTCTACATTCCCACCAACAGTGCAGGAGGGTTCCTTTTCCCCCACAGCCCCGCCAGAGCTTGTTATTGGTTGATTTCTTGATAATAGCTATTCTTTCTGGAGTGAGATGGTATCTTAGTGTTGTTTTGATCTGCATCTCTCAAATGACCAATGATGTTGAACATTTTTTCATATATTTATTTGCTATTTTTATTTCTTCATCTGAGATATGTTTATTCATTTTAGATGCCCATTTTTGGATAGGGTCTTTAAATTTGAGGAGGTTGATCTTTTTGAGTTCTTTATATATTCTGGGTGTTAGACCTTTGTCTGAGGGACAGCTGGCAAAAATTTTCTCCCAGTTTGTGATTTTTCACCCTACTCTATTAGTAATTTCTTTTGCCATGCAAAAGCCTCTTAATGGGATGTGATCCCAAGCACCAATTCTTTGAATTGTTTCCCATGCAGTCTGAGTTTTATTCATAAATTTTTTTCCAACCCCTATGTCTTCGAGAGTTCTTCCTATTTTATTCTCCAGGAGATTTATTGTTTCTGTTTTTATGTTTAGATCTTTGATCCACTTCAATCTTAGTTTGGTACATGGTGAGAGACATGTATCTAGTTTTAGTTACTCTAATTTTATATTAAGCTTTAATATCAGATAGTTTAAGACCTCTAACTTTGTACTTCCTTTTCAAGGCTTTTTTTTTAATCTATTCTATTAATACAAACTTTGGAATTGTATTCTATTGTATTTACTCTTTGGTATTATATTGTACTTGTGTCCTTTTATGTTCACCCAATCCATTGTTTCACCCAAATCTATTGATTCAGTGAATTGCATAGATTAATTTTTGAAGATCGGAGCAAACTTTTATTCCTGGAAAAAATACTCTCAGTCATGATTACTTTTTTTTTAATTGCTGGATTGAATATGCTAATATTTCCTTAATGATTTTTACATTTATGTTCATGAGAGATACTGCCTTAGTACTTTCTTTATTTGTAATGTTTTTGTTTTTGCCCTCAGTATAATCTTGATTCCTTAAAGGATTGAGGAAGTACTCATTCTTCTCAGATTTTCTGGAAAATTTTGGTATAATTAATATTTCTTATATATTTAGTAGCCTTTATAAATGGAGATATTTAAGCCTAGAGTTTCTTTGTGAAAAAGTTTTAAACTATAAATTCAAAAATTTTGATAGATATAGTCTGTTTTTACTTTAGTGTGCATTATTATTTTATAGCTTTCAAGAAATTAGTCCATTTCATCTCACTTACTGAACTTACTGGCATAAAGTGATTTATAATACTCCTTTTTATCATCTTAATGTTTCTAGGCCTAGAGTAGAGTCTCCCTTTTCAGTCATGATGTTAATTTCTGAATTCTTTTCTCTCCCACCCCACCATGATCAATCAAACTAGAAATTTATCATTTTTATTCATATTTCAAAAAAAATACTCTGTTGCTGATCTATTTCCTATTTTTATGGTTTTCCACTTTCAACTTCACAATTTTTTCTCCTACATAGTTCAATTTACTCTACTTTTTCTTATTTAGTGAAAGTTGAGATAATCAATTTAGAACTTTATAATACAAATATTTGTGGCTTTTTTTTCATTAATTTCAAAATATTTTCTCATTCTCCTTGTGACTACTTCATGAGTCATCCAATATTTACTTTCCAAATATCTGGGATTTACAATTTAATAAAACTTGCAGTAGTTTTGAAATACTGTATAGATTGAATGCGTTGAAATATGTGTTGAATTTAGTGCATCCACAAAGAATCCCTCTGCCCCTCTTCTGGAGCTGAGTGCCACCTTGACCCCACTTACAGCAAGAAAAGGTGGTCACCCCAAAGCCATCTACCCCTTTGGAGAAGTTCTTGCCATAACTGATGGAAGATTCACAATAAAGCCACAATACGATTTACAGCAGCTGCACCTTTCACATGAGACCTCAAAAACTTATACCCAAAACTTATTTGACTTAATCATGGTTTAAATATATATTTAGCCAGGAAAACACACACGCTTATACAATATGAAATGAACCCTTTGGCCTCTGATACTTCAAGAGTCTACCAATGAAGTCTCAATAAACAAAGACCTAAGTCTGTGCTAGAAGACCCAAGTCCAAGAGCAGTACAATGGTAATTTCTTTTTTAAATCTATATGTTCTGGAACAAATGCTACTGTAGACATGTGCCCAGTGGACACAGGATGATGTAAAAACACTCTAAGGGCACAATTTTATTCATATGTTTGTATGACCAGCCAGTTTCTATGACCAGAAACATGGCTGATACATAGAGTCATCACTTATGACATATTTGTACATAAGGTTTGGGTATTCAACAAACATTCAGTTCTTGACTAAACATGAAACATTTATTGAGCATTTCCTGTGTTCCAAGTGAAAAGATTAGAAGATTAGAAAAATGCAACCCTGCCTTCCGCATCCAGTGTGTGTGTTCAGTCAGGACATTCTGTACTAAATGCAGATGATGAGATCTTAATTTTGGCCTCTAAGAGTTTGCAGGAGAAAATAGTATCATCATAATATAGCAATAATGCAAATGAGTAGTAGTTATTCACACAATTAAAACAGAGATGAAGTAGAAGTTTGTAGATTTGTAAATTAAGTCCTATAAGAAGATCCTTTTAGAGTAATTTATTAATTAAATGACAAAGTCATTACCCAATATATGCCTGATACTTCTGCTATTTGTAGGAAAGCTGTGGGAAAGAACATTGTAACCACCATAACAGCCTATAAAATGAATTTGTAAAAGGCTACATAAAATTATAGAAGTAATTTACCTTAAAATTACAGAGAGGAAATTGTTACATTTAAATGTAACTTTAGCACCAATGAAATTGAAAAGAAAATAACAAAGAACAAAATAAAAATCAAAGTGGGTGAATCGCAAGGACTGTGTAAGTGTATATTACATAATCCCAATGTCTACCTGTATGTATCCCTAACACGTAAGACTGGAAATGACATAAAATTCTCCCATTATCCATTGTAATCAGTACCCTACTTTTACCTGTCACTTTGACTAGTATTTTCCCCTTTGGGAAATGTCTGTTTCTCTGATTATACAAATGGACAACGGTCAGACCATATGTAAGATTAGATCTCTTTTGCCGCAACTTGCCCAGGAAAGGAGCCCCTATTATCTACCAGAAACAATTCATGGAGCCAGTCTGCTGTAAATTAGGCTTGCGGGAGGCAAGATTGCTCTCTCTAGTGACGATCTAAGAAAGTAAACAATAACCTCAACGACAATTGGTCCCCTGATGGCCAGGACTTCATTAATAACTCCCTAATTTTTCTTCCAATTCCAATTTAGGATCAACCAGAGAAAGTCAGTTATATCCCTCTAACTAATTACCTAGGCTGCCCTCCTTCCAGTTAGCAGCTCCGGCTTCCCCAGACCAGCAGACTGACCCAGAGTATGCCAGAAGCCTTCCTTTTGTCGCACCACGCTGGCCCACTCCTCGGCCTGCTGTGAGTCTCTGCCTAAACACCAGTGAATACAGCCCACACCCTGAGTACAGCAAGTAAAATCAAGCAATCTTTGATTTTTTCATTTGAATGGTCTTTTACTTCCACTGTTTCTTAGTATGGAGTACAAATTTAGGGTTACCCAAAACTAGGAAGGAACTCTGGCTTCGGCTTTGGCTCCTTCCTCTGGGTGGTGCCCCTTGGTGTGCAGGTTAACACGGAGGAGCTCTCCACAGGTAAGCAACAGCGGCTGTGCCCCCGGCCCAAGCCCACTCTGCAGAGACCTTGCCCGTCATTGTGACTGAGTGCAAAAGTATGAATGATACCACCCTGACCCTCCCACTCTGGCACCATAAATGTTAGTAAGTAATTAGAATGGACACAATCACTGAGGGAAGTGCCACTGCCTTTTAATGGGGGAAGATCAAGGATGCTAAGCATGCTGTAAGGCTTGACACAGTTTTCTACCCTAACAACGTGTCCTATCAGAAGAGGGACATATGACCTTAGAGAAAAACAATGAATTCAAATCTACCCCTTCCTACTCCTTGCAAAAGAATTGTATGCTGTCTTAGTCACTTTCTTGTCACTGGGACCCAATACTTAATACCCATAATTTAAAGAAGAGAGGTTTATTTTGGTTCATGTTTTCAGTCCACACTCCCCTGGCTCCAAGGCACAAATGACATGGTGGAAGGACCTGGGTGGAGAGAAGCTGCTCCAGTCATGGCAACCAGGAAGCAGAGAGAGAAGGGAGGATCTGGGGAGGGAGATACGCCGCCAGTGGCCCACCTCTAACCAGACACCACCTCCTAACACCAAGTCAGCAACAAATTTATCAGCGGACTAATCCACTGAGGAGTACAGTGTCCCCATGCTACAATCTCCTGCCAATCACACGAGGCTTTGGGGGGACACCCCAGATCTAAACCATAACACATCCTTATATATCTAGGGTCGTGCACAGGTCTAGAAGACCCATCTATATACGTGTTTCCTGAAAGATAAAAGCTGCTTCTTTAGAGACGTCTATTATTCTTTTAAAGGTCATAAAGATAATTCAAGCTTTAATGTATGTTACTTACATCCCACATTGCTTCTAAGAGTATTTTGTTCACCTGTTATCTATTAAACATTGCTTAGGATCTAGAGATCCTGAGATGAACAATTTAAATAAAGTTATTGCCAACAAGTTTATATTCTAATGCACTCTTCATTTTTCTGAGTTTCATATGGTCTGAGTATGGATCTGAAATAATTTCATTCACCTCTAATATGATAAAGATTCCTTTTCTATGAAAACATTATGAATGCTTTTCCTATAATGTATGTCAGAAGCGATGCTTGAAATGAAATGCTACATTATCACATTAGTTTCAACCATTTGTTACATTCTACTTTGAAGTGTCCTACTCTGCATCTAATAAAATGGAGATCCATATGAATTTCTAGACATTTTAGATTATACATAGCTTTTTGGAGTCAGGTAGCAAATGTAAACAGGGGCAATAAATAAGATTAAGATTATAGAGACAGCCTGGTATGGAGGCACATGCCTGTAATTCCAGCACTCAGGAAGGCTGAGGCAGGAGGAGCACTGTGAGTTTGAGGCCAGGCTGGTCTACATAGTGATACCCTGTCTCAAAATAAATACATAAACAAACAAACAATAAATAAATAAAATTGGAGAGACCTTGTACATTCCTTGATAGCCAATGACAGTTTATGATGTATCAATTTTCAACTTATAAGACTTGTCTTATTTCTACTTCAGAGAAATATGAGATTCAACAAGTTAATGATCAGAAATACTTGAGGTTGTTTTGAATGAATGAACAAGTGACAATAACAGGAGTTCGGGTTCGCGTATTCCTCTGCCTGCCGCTAGTTCCTCACCAATTAATATGAGTTACATTACTCTGTGAGGTGAAGCTTAGTTGCCTGGAGTCATTGTTCTAATACAACAGTCTTTTTCTCAAGTAATAAGAGTCAAGATAGCTTTTTTGTTTCCAAATCAGCCAATTTATATTGTGCTAATTTGTCACTACTTTAGAATCGTAAAAGATTTTCATTTTATCTTTAAATGTGGCACAATTTATTGATAGATCTTTTATAGGAGATTAACACTTATAGTATATATAAGATTTATTATGCAGCAATACATAGAGGTCATATTTTGTCATTTAGGAAAAAAACTTCAGTTTGATACAAAATTTAAACAACTTCCTAATATTTAAAATTAAAATCGTTATGTAAAGTTGAGCGAACACTGCTCCCGGGCAATGTTCCTTAGAATGTCAGGCAAGCTCTGAGTGCAGTTACGTGAGCTAACAGTGTTGGTGAGAGCACCTTGGCACCCAAGTGACAGTTAGAGCAATAGTCTATATAATTTAAACTGAAAGTAAACGCCTTTGTTTTATTTTGCCTCTATGCCAGGTTTTTTTTTATGGAGTATGAAGAATAAGTAATTAAAAACCATTCATAAAATAAGTATTTGAGAGCAGCAGTGGCACCCACATGCCTGCCTCTGATGTCCTCCAGAGTTTCTGTCTCAGTAAGACTTTTTTCTCATGGAGAAAAATGACAAAGCACTTTCATTCAAAATAAAATGTAGTTTCTAAAACTTGAAAATTAGTGTAGTTGGAGACTGATATTTTGGGGGAAGGTAATTTTGAAGAAGGTTTTCAAAGACCGCAGTGCTGCGTGCTATTGTTATATTGAATTTATTCTTAAAAGTATTGATTTTTAAATTTCTCACTCTATAAAAACATTCCACAATCCAGTCTCTCTGCACTTTTCTTTTTCTATACCTTCTGCCCCATCCTTTAGAAGGCTCCATGGAGTTTCAGTATGCTTTTTCCTTTAATTCTATTATTGCCTCTTTACACAGGCAGCCACCTGACCTTGCTCTGTCGTTGCAGCTAATTTTTGTGGTGAGCTTTCATCCATATTCATACTTAAGCCAGAGGATTCTATTTTCTTTTATTAGTCTCAATGAGCTAAGTCTATTGCTGGCCCATTAAATATTTGTAAATGCGGGAGTGATAAAGAAGATTCTAAAGACTCTGCAACATATAAACTCAAGAGGTGATAGATTGAATTAATATTATCTAGTGTTTTTCCAATCTCTTTTCATTGCCTGTAGCTACTTGGAACATTTAATCTCCCTAATAAGCATTACAGCTTGTGGCCAGATGAAAACCAAAACTGAAATGTGAAGGGCTCCATCAGCATTCCTTAGGTCTTTAGCAAAATTCCGGAGTGGAAAATTCTCTAGTTTCCAATAAATTCATCATTGAATTTATCCCTGATTTTGGCTTTTGTTAAGTGGTCAAACTGTAACAAGTCGAAGGGGTATGAATTCAAGTCTCAGGGTCTTTCTCCACCTTCATCATTGCTGCGCTCCCCAGGCTTACTGAGTTCGGAGCTAGTAACTTTGAATTCTAGTTTTATAAAAATGTTCTTAAATTCCTGCATACCTTTTGAATATATTTACAGAGGAGAAGTGAAATGAGCAGCTCCAGGTTTCGCGTAGATGGTTGTGATCAACAATACACTTTCTGTGGGCAAAGAGGCATTTGATTTCCTGTTTAAACCCTACTTGACTCTGACGGATTGCATTCTACACTGAGATGCTTATCGGCTCATTTGTCAGCTCTCACGACTCAATTTTGGTTTTTATCGTTAATATTGATAAATTTCCATGCCTAGCATTTCTAGAAAACCACAGGAGAAAGCCGTCTCCATCAGCTGTCTCAAAAGCGCCTTCGGTTTGCCTTTGCATGTGCGATGGAAGGACCTGACCAATTGTCAGCTCTTACAGAGAACTGCCTGTAGATTCTCTCTGACCGTGCAGCCCTAGAGAAGGGCTGGTGCTACCTTAACGATTTCACATTGGAGCTGCTGCCTCCGCCCAAAGTAGGTACTTCATAAATATTAAATGAAAGAGAAAAGAGAGAGAGAGAAAAGTGTTTCAGCAATATGTGCATTCAATCTATTCAACAATAGTTTTACTGAATTTATTTTACGCAAGAAATCTGGATTGTATCATGATTGCTGTCTCAGACGACCCTCTAGGAGGACAAGTTTGTCACTGGTAAGCTTCTGTAATGCTTCAGCAGGTCATCACCTGGGACACAGGTGTTAAACAAGCCTATAAATAGTCAACAGATGTATTTTTTATTAAAGTTAGGAGAGTGTCTATTGGAAGTTAGGAGAAGAGAAATAGCTCCTGGATTTCCAGGAGGGGTCCTGAAAGGGCTGCCAAGAGATATATTTTGAAATGGCGATCAATTGTGTACTGACAAACATTAAATTTGAAACAATAACAAGTCTATGTGAAATAATACAAAAATTATCAGTGCTAAGTTTACTGTTGAAACTTCCCACTAATGAGGAATATTCACTATTTTAAATGATTGAATTGCATTGACTGTGAGTGTATTCAAGAAAAAAAAAGATTAGTTCCCCCACTGTCCTTAAAGATCAAACATCACGAACTTCCTCACTAGCTTGTGAAACACCCTGTTTCCCTCGTTTGTGGGTGAGCAGACACCCTGCACACATCTTGGCTTTGGGCCTCAGGGTTCTCTCTGAATGCTTGATAACACACCTACTTGGTGATGGAACCAGTCTTCCTTTGTTTTGGGAACCCAAGACCAGTGCTCCCCTTCTTTGTCTCAGTTGGGCTGATGTTGGGAGAGTAAAACTGTGTGGTTTTGTGTTAAATACACTCTACACCCTCGAGGCTGTAGAACACAAGCTCCCTTCTATACAAACTCAGAGAATGTGTGTGGGTGCACTAAGCCTTTCTTCCTGCCCTTTCAGCCCAAAAGCACCAGACCTAGAGGGCTGCAGGCAGAGAATTGTGCTTCTGCCCTCCCTCCCTTCTAGATCCCTGGGAAACCTTCCTAGCCCTGGATACCGAGCGCTTCAATATGAAATGAATTAAGTACCTGTTATGTGGTGAAGTCTTTGCATTAAAGGTACTAACCTTCCTGACATTCCAATGATATTACAATCAGAGGAGTAAGATGCCACCAAGCTCGCAGGGTTGATGAATGGTCGATTTAGTCTTTAAATGGAACATGTTACGTTCTTCTATACAAATTGAATATATTTTCTGTCCTACATCAATTACAAAGCTTTTTAAACAAGTTTTTAAAAGTTTTGAACAAGTTTTTGTTTAAAATACCAGGTTTCCAAATGTAGCAAACCCCGGGGTCCAGAGAATATTCTTAGATACTCTCTAAAAGTTGAGTCCAGGGATAGTCAGATGAGAAAAAAATAACTCAAGAAAACAAATTTTACTATTCTCCACTAGAAGACAAACATATTAAAAATACTAAGAAATAAAATTGCCTATTAACAAAATGTCATAGTTCGGCTTTCAATTTTGACTTTGCCGTTTCCTCTGTTACTTTAAGTATCCATCGGTCACTCTTTCCAGAAAGTTTGGATGTGCTCAGAGACTTGTATTAGACAGTCCTCAATATATCTCTAGGGCCGTTTTTATGTTAGGAATTGATAATGTCATGACTACTACAGTATATGTGTATATCTATTTACAGATTTAATGGGCAACTGAAAAATTCAGAACTATGATAATGTGTATATCCACTTATATATTTAATGATAACTATAAAATTCTAGACAGGTCAGTTGTGTCTGCTCTTGAGAAATCCAAATTAATTTTTCTAACCATCAGTAGCAAATTCAGGATAAGCTGAAGTTTCCATTGAAGCCAAAGCTCAAGGCTTCTAAATCTGCTTACTTACCATGACTCATATCCAGCCTGGACATGATAAAATATTTCTACTGTAATATTGCACAAGTGAAAGTCTCAGCACTGGTAAGATACAGTATCTTGGGTGGTCAATTCTCAAAGATGAGAAACATCGGATTAGGACACATTTAAAGAACACGGTGAGTTGGAGGATGATGATGTTTTTAAGAGAATCAAGAGAGAAAGTGTCCACATTTGAGTCCTTTGATTAGAGACAATAGATTCTGTTTCTCGGATCCAAAAGAAAGGGGTGGTAGACAGAGGCAACGCTAAGGTAGTGGAAATACTCTTATCTCTCAGGTTTGACCAAGCTACACCCTCTAATACCCTATCATCACCTATGATTTTGATTTATAGAAATATTTCCTGCTGTGTAAATAAAGATTCCACACCTCCTGCTGTTCTCTGCAAATGCATTGCTACCCTAGTCCTTCTTTATTCCTGAGTAGGGACTTTTTTATTCCACCTATTTGTTCTAAGAACCCTAACATTAGCACCAAGAGAAGGAATATTATAAATTATGGATTAGTAAAATATTATGATTAGTAAAATAATTTTCTATTATCAGATGGGATGATATATCTGCATCTAAAATTCAGCTCATTCGGTTAGGAGTATTTTTTTAAATTTTATTTTAATGGTGCATTTTAGATGTACATAGTGATAACATTCATCACAGGGGATTTGTGCCTGTACATGACATATCTTGTTGCTTCTTTTTTTCCCATTCCCCTCCCCTCACCTCCTCCTCCCTCCCTATCTACAAAAGCTTTGTTTCCATTTTTTTCCTTCCATTTCTTATTTCTCTCGAAACTGCAATTTAGCAACCAACTAGTGGTTAAATGTATTAGTTGTGATACACTCCCTATTTTTATATACGTAATAAAAGAGAATAGGAAATTAATTGGTCTATGTAGTTAAACATTGATTGAAGGAAGTATTTTAACTCCTAATTTTAATTTTACCTGTCCAAAACAATAAAACAAAAACAAAATCCTTTGCAAAGAGTAATGTAAATACAAATAAACGCGACTTGATAAGTTTGAAGAGGATTTATGATACATTGAAAAGCAGAGTAAGTTTGGGCTTTTGTGCAGATGTGTGAATGAGGGGTAGGAGACGGGGTTGGGGAGAGAGGGAAGGCAGCCTAGTATGGAGACCTTGTATCTCAGGGATTTTACAGTTAGGAAAGCAGAAGAGAGAACAAATGTGAGGATGGAAAGGAAATAACTTGGCACACCCAGGGCCTCGGGCAAGCCCTTCAGTTGTGCTGGACCTCAGGGTCCTTAGCTGCAGATGATGACAATAGTATCTCATTGCAGGGTTGTGAGGAAGGGAGGTGATATTCGTACAAGCAATGTGGTACTTGGACAGCCCATACTCCATCAACAAGAGTTCTTTACTTGCTCCCCTTTGATGAACTCACTCGGGGTTCTATGTCTGCCATTCCAGTTTTCGAATTTTTTTTTAAAAGGCCCAATTCAGGGGCTGGGGATTTAGCTTAGTGGTCAGAGTGCTTGCCTAACAAGCCCAAGGCCCTGAGTTC
>PVJO010031583.1:0-14155 GCA_004026905.1 Hystrix cristata
AGATTTTGAGGAATAAAATCTAGCAAAGAGATGTGTGGGCAAAGCCAGGAAGTTGGAATGATTAACTCAGATGCATTAACCGATTTACTGGGTTAGACTAACAATGATGGTAAACCTGTCAGAGTTCTCAGTGGTAACAGACAGCCCTCTGAAGCACGCTTGCCTTAGGTTCACCACTGCTGGACTAGAAACTCTAAACAGGTGCCGCTAAGAGAGGAGCTGGATGAAGAAGTGGAGGTCCTTGATATCTGATAGAGAATCTTCGGTATTAGGTCTGGTCTTCAAAAGAAAGGAGCAAATAATGATGTTCTGGGAGAAGTTGCGCAGACTAGAAATCCAGAGATGTGACTATCCCTTTGCCTCATCTCACATCAAACGATCCGGACACAACTACACTTTAATACAGAAAAGGTAAATTCTCTACTCAGGGCTAATTCATTGTTTAATCAAACTTCTTCAGGATCACACTCTTCTTCACTTTCAGAGAAATATAGGAGATGTGAACAAAAAATAGAGTGAATGTTTAAATTTTAAAATTATCACAGCAAAAATCACATTGCCATTAATTCCCTTCAAAATATTCCCCTTCACTTTGAACCCACTTATCCCATTGTTCTTTACAAGAGTCTTTTTGTGGCTGCCTCAGTGTCCTGAATCAATTCAAAATGTTTACAGCAATTTCTGTTAAATAAAAACATTATAGTGTGTTCACTCACCTTATTCACCAGATCTGGAACTATGCGACTCTTGACTCTTCCCCAAATTTAAATGACCATGACAACAAATGTTTTAAATCAAATCAGGACATGAATGTGGCCATGACAGCACAACTAAAGACACTCACAAAACAGGACTTCCAGAACTGCTTCATGAAGTGGCAAGAACAGTGGAATAAATGTGTTTGAAATGAGGAGGAGTACTTTGAAGGATATTAATGACGATGTGTCTTTTACTGTAAAAGTTTTTTAAATTTAAACACTCAGCATAGTTTTTTATCATACCATGTACATCTCTGGCTCTTCAAGAAAGCATTCCCTTTCTTTGCTCTGGTAGTACTTTTTCTCAAGTTGCTTTCCACAAATGAAGGACACTTATCCAGACCCAGCGCTTCCTCACAGATGGTGGTTGAATTCCACAGGTGTCTGGTGCTTATTCTCACACTGTCACAGGTGCAGGGCTGCAGGAGCACACTCAGTCCCCAGTGTCGGTGACCCTCCCCAGGCAGCTGCCATGCAGGGCTGAGAGGGGATTGTTCTGGGCCCACTGACTCTTTCTCTAATTCATAATCAGTAGGATTCCCAAGTAATTATAATCTCCATCATGCCCTGCCATGCCACTCAGTCCTCCCACTCCTCCATGGCTCCCAGCCAGAATACCAGCCCCAGTTCCTCTGGTCAACCCCACCATTTTCTAAGAATGCAATCTCAAAAGAGATGTAGCATGGCTGCAACAGAAAGCTGCCTTGTGGGCTGCGGCAGATCTCTGCAATAGCTGGTGTGAAATTTCATTCCATTAGTCCCCTCATCTGCCCTGAAAATAGTCTCTCTTCTCTAAGGGGTGAGGTGAGCCAGGTCAGCACCACCAGCCTTATGAAGTACTGTTCACCATGACTGCAAGATCTTCTCACTTCTTGAGTCTCCATAAATACAGTCTTTTCATCAAACTAGAAGTTGTACGTGATGTTTGTGAACACAGGTACCAATATGTTTAATTTTTAAAATATGAAACAATGCATGTGTCAGTTTTAATTCTTAAATTATCTTGTCCAACTGGGGTCAATTCATTAACACATTTGAGAAATTCAGCAAGTACAAAGAGATCATTAAGATTCTTTTAAGCTAACAATTCTAACTGAAAAATTAAAACTCTGGCTTACCAGCACTAAAGAAAATAATATGCCAGTTACTATCACCCTTTTTCCAATTAATAAGCAGTTGGTGATGAATAATATCCAGAGGTCAATCTTCCATGGACTCTAAATTGACAAGAAAACAAGCTATCCAGCTTTTCAGTTATTTTCAGACCCTTGTTGGTTTTCATCTACTGGAAAACTTGTCAAGCTACAACTTTCTTATGTGTCTCGCTATAGAGCATTTATTTTCTACAAATGGGATTTTCTCAAGACAATAACTGTGGCATCAACACTAGACAGACTGCACAAAATCTGTTTTTACCTATTTTCATGGATGTTGGACGTGCCTGACACTATACAACTCTGTAAATTTGTTGCCTTGCTCTGTGTGATGTCTGTGATAAATGTATCGTCACAGAGATCCTCGCTGACTATCCTTTATATCTCTTTACTCGATAAAGGTCAAGTTTATTTAAATATGCTGTCACATAAGTTTTTAAGCTAAAGAGAGTTGAGATTATGTTCGAAACCAACGACTGTATCATTATCAGTAAATCGGAAAACATGAGGTGGTTCCCTAAATACTTTTTGATGATCTAAAAATATGCAAATATTATACTGAAGAAAGTTAATTATTCCTTTTTTGAGCATTATGGGGGTGGTTACTGAGGATTAAACCCAAGGCCTTTGCACTGAGCTACATCCCCAGGCCTTCACTATTTTTTATTTTGAGACACAGTCTCACTAAGTTGCCCAAGCAGGACTCAAACTATCAATCCTCCCGCCTCAGCTTCCCTCGGTGCAGGAATTTACAGGTGTGCACCTCTTCAACCAGCTGCATTTGGTGGTTTTATTGATTTTTTTCAATTATGATAAATAAACAGAAAATAAAATTTTCCATTTTAACCATGTTTAAGCATAAAGATCAATGATACTGAATACATTCGCACTGCTGTGCAGTCACTGCCACCATCCCTCTCTGGGACATTTTCATTGTCCCCAACAGAAACCCTTGTACCCATTAAACACTAATTCCGTATTCCCTGCTCCTAACCCTACCCTCTGTCTAGGAATTTCATTCCTCTAGGTACCTCATATAAGTGGAAACTTTTAAGTATTTGTCTTTTTTTATGATTGACTTTTGTCACCTAGCATAACAACCTCAGGGTTCATCCATGACCTACCATGCGATAGAATTGCCTCCTTTTTTAATATTCTATCATCCAAATGTAATCACATTTTATTTCCATAGATACCTGGGTTGCTTCAGCCTTTTGGCTATTGTGAGCAATGCTGCTGGGAACACAGTGGTGTAAGTATCTCAGGTCCCTGCTTTTAATTCTTTTGGGTACATACCCAGCAGTAAGACTGCTGGATCATACAGTAATCCAGTGTATATTTTTCAAGGAACCACCATGCTACTCTTCATTTGATGTTTTTAATAATACAAGTATGGAGTAAAAGTAATGGCCAAGTGTCTGATGTACTCAGCAATTTCTTAGAAGCAGCAGTAGTCCCATCTCCACCTTTTCAGCAAAACAATCCTCTCTCTAGATGGCTCCTGTGTCCCAAGGACAGCATCAACCCAGGCAGGTTCTGGACAAGTGGCTACAACTTACATAGAAAAGCAGAAATTCCAACCACTGAGAACCCTTCATGATAAAAACAAAATTATACTCATAAAATAAGCAGTTTCTAATTCTGTTTACAGTTTGCAAAAAGAAAGAAGTACAGGAAATTGTGATTATAAGTGATAACTTGACTTTTTGCACGCCCCCTCCCGCCTGACACTCCACAGGTACAGATCTCCCAGGTCAAGGGAATGACACGGAGAACCTTTATGGAAACCTTAAGCTGAACTCAGGTGGGTGACTGAGCTGGCAGGTGCAGAGAAGGGGCCACAGAGGCTCAGGCTGATAACCCTGGAGAACCTGGGGGTTGTGGGTTAGAGGTGCAGGTGTCTGGGAGGCAGGTTATGGACATGCTTACTGGCCTGAGGCCCAGATGATGAGAAGAAGGCTTGGCTCCCAGATGCCCTTTCCTGTGCCTTGAAGCCATGTGACCATGCCCCACCTCAAGGAGATACTGCAGACCAGTCCCCGGGGCTGATACCAGGGATGGGCAGATACCTGACATGATACCTAAGAGAGGCCTGGGCACAGGGATCGTGCTTCACTGGGCTCCAGGGAGCTAATTAGGGGATGGGGATGTTCTCAGACTGGGCATGTGGCCATAACCATGTAATTTACTAAAAACCACAAAATTGTACACTTACAATAAGTGAATAGTAAGGTTTGTAAATTACACTTCAAGGAAACTTGTTAGATGCACAGATAAAGGACAGATAGAAACAAAATACCAAGAGACTATCAATTATCACCTTTTACTTTTTCCCCTGCTACCCAGTAGAATATGGGTCTGAGAACCATCAGTTATTTAAAAAAAAAAGAAAAAAGAGGAATGATTACCACACAGCACAGCAATTCTACTCTGGGTATATAATCAAAATAATGGAAAGCAGGGACTCAAATAGATGCAGATTTATATACTCGTATTCAAGCCAGCATGATTCAGAATAGCTGGAAGGTGAAAACAACCCAAGTATCCTTCCGTGGATGAACAGATAAACAAAATGAGGTCTATAAGCACAACAGCATGTGATTCAGCCTTAAAAAGGAAAGAAATTCTGACACAGGTTACACATGGATACACTGTGAGGACCATCTTAGTCTGCTTGCTGTTGCTGTAACAAAACACCTAAAACTGAGTAATGTATACAGAAAAGAGTTTTATCCAATCCATGGTCCACAGGCTAGAAAGTCCAAGGGCTCAGTGCCAGTATCTGATTAGAGCCTTCGGCTGTGTCTTCCCATGGCAGAGGGCAGCAGAGCAGGAGAGCTGGGGAGAACCACAGAATTTTTATTACAAATCAATTTTCATGATAACCACCCTGCTCCTTAGATAACAGCATGAATCTATTCACAATGGCAGAGCCCCTATGACCTAATCACCTCACATTAGGCTCGCATCCCAACATGGCTGCAGTGGGGATGAATTCCCAACACATGAATTTTGGGGGACACATTCAAACTATGGGAAGGTTAAGTAATTGAGTCATAAAAGGACAATGCCATATGATTGCACTTACATGAGATGATCTCACAGACATGAAGTGGAAGAGTGGTCATCAGGGGCTGAGGAGGGAGGAATGAGGAGGGTTTCAGCTGAGGAAGACGAAGGGCTCTGGACATGGACGGTGGTGGCGATGGCTGCACAACAATGCGAATGTGTTTAACACCACTCAACAGACACTTAAAAATGGTTAGGATGGTAAATTTTATGTCATGGGTGTTTTACCACAATAAAAATAATAAGAAACGCTCTTTTATTTTTATGCAGGAAAGAATAAAAGAAACAAAGATAGCTCAGAATTGTGATGGTTGTGTGGGGGGTGCTTTAGCCTGCACCCAGTGGGGCAGGGACAGCTGCTTCATTATCAGCCTCTCAACACTATTTGATTTTAACTCTGCTGTGCACTCGATGGATTTGTAAGTATTAATTTTAAAACATAATGGAGAGTGGTAGAGATGAAAAGAAGAGCAAATCAGGGAAGCTGCGTACCAATAAGCCTGATGTCAATCATGGGCCAGATCGGAGCGGGGATTATCAGAGCAGAAGGCTTGTGAGTACTTCAGGAAGCAAGTGCCAGACCAGATTCATCTCATTTTCTCTTTTAATAAGGTTATGAGATTGGCATATTAGAGGAATGCTAAGCAGATGAGGGCCTTTATTTCAGCATGATGTTAACACAGTCTCTTGAGTGCTCTGGGAAAAGGGAGGAGACACAGAGGAGTTGGCAGGCATTATGGCTGCCCCCACCCCACCCACCCACACAGGGAGCCAGCAAGACAGCAGGAGAAGCTGGTCGGGCACCAGAGCTCTGGTCCAGCCTGTTAATGCAGGATTTCAGCGCCAGAGGTATACCGTCAGAGGCAAGACACCAAACCAAGATGAGATCATCTCAACACGCTGGGACAGTAAGTTTGAAAGGAAACAGATGAATTTATCAATGTTACAAATGTTCTGCATTTTGATACCAAATTCATAAAATGCCAAGAGCAGCAGCCCACGGAGGAAAGAAAGAAAGTGTAGGATTTTGGAGGACCTCCGCCTCCACATAAAGCAGTGGGCTACACGGTTGGCAGCTGCCCATTCCACAAGCAAGCAGTCTGTCCCACCTCCACCCACACTTACCCTGCCTATGCTCAACCCTAGCACCTGTCTAAAGGGATGAGGCGCCTTCTGAATAAACTGGGTGATGAGTCTTTGAATGCGCAAGCAGGGAGAGGGGTGAAGGAGTGGTTCCCATTCACAGGAATTCAATGTTGAAGGTGAAGTAAAGAAATTTGCCAGTTCTGCAGGAAGAACTGGAGAAACAGAGTCACTGTGCAAAAGTAGATACAGCTCCAGTCAGAGCTGCCTAATACCTTTGTGACACGCTCAAGTCCGCATCGCTGGCTCAGAGAGGACGAGTGCCCCCAAATCAGAAATACCAGGGGTTGGGGATTTAGCCCAAGTGGTAGAGCACTTGCCTAGCAAGCACAAGGCCCTGAGTTCAATCGCAAGCACCCAAAAAACAAACAACAACAACCAAAAAAAAAAAAAACACAAATCAGAAATACCACTAAAACCCACTCTGCAGAGGAGTGACTTAAATGAACCCTAAATGCCTTGTAATATCCTACAACAGAAGGATAACAGCAGCCACGAAGATGACAACTTACATTTTTGTTTGTTTTTGCAGTGCTGGAGACAGAACTCAGGGTCTGACACGTGTTAGGCTACATCTCAGCCCGCAACTGTCAAGTTGCTACCATATCTGGGCCACACAAGTGAACTAAAAAGTTTCTCTGTGGTTCTTTCATTTCTGGGTTGGGTTGTCCATTATGATCATAATCAAAGATCAAACTAAACAACCACAAAGATATTTGATATAGATCATGACTTCTTCTGGATAGCAGTTGTATTAAAAGAACTTACAATTCTTTAAATATAAAAAGAAAAGTTTATCAGTTCACAATAAAAAACTAATCACCTTCAACAGGTACAAGATTACAGTTAGACAGGAGGAATAACTTCTGGTGTGCTATTGTACAGTAGGGTGACTACAGCTAACAAGAATGCACTGGACATCTCAAAGTAACTAGAAGAGAGGATTTTGAATGTTCTCACCATAAAGAAATTATAAATATTTGTCATAATCTGATTATTGCACAATGTAGACATAAATCAAAACACTACACTGTATCCCAAAAATACATATAATTATGTCAGTTTAAAGGAGAGTGGCAGAACTAACTGCTTGACATTAACTCTTAGTATTAATACCTGACAGGCTTTGTGACAGGTAAGCTTAGCTGTCAACTGAACTGGATTAAGAGACTCCTGGAAAGGTAACTGGATCCTGGGGGCGCTGTACTCACCAGTGGGTTAAAACCACTGATGTTCATAGCTCAATGTGCTGCTGGAGGTGGAGCCCAATCGGAAGTGGGTCACAGGGTGGTGTCCCTGGAGGGTACGTCTCTCTCACTAGTCCTCCACCCCTGTGCTCTGCTTCCTGGCTGTCATGATGTGATCAGCTTTGCTCTGCTCTGCTGCACCCTTCTCCAATGCAGTTTCTGCCTAGAGCTGGCCAATTGTGGACTGAAAACTGCATGCAACCGTGAGTCAAATTAAACCTCTCTTCCTTGAAGTTGCAGGGGTTGGGTATCTTGTCCCAGCCACAGAAAGCTGAACTGTAACACAGGCTTCTTCTTTGAGAGATGCCAGTGGTAATACCTAAGAACACTCAGACTCAAAAAGTTCTTACAGGAGTGGATAGTGCTGGTTTATCTGATCGTTTGTTGCATAGGATCTGGATTACCTGATACCAGCTTGGGCCAGGCCTGACTGCTAAGTATTAATGAACTTCTAGGTTATTGACTTGTGCAACAAACATTTACTGCATACCATTATGTGGCAGGCACTACTACAGTATAAGCATGAGCAGAGAGGGCAACGACCCCCTCAGAAAGAATCCAGTTTGTGGATCAGGAAGTCAAGCTAATGGTATGATGGACAAGGCAGGCACTGATCACAGAAACGTCAGTGGGGGCATCTCCATCAGGGTCTCGAAGGGCCGGTAATGTGCAAAACAGGAAGGAGAGGGAAAGAGAGAAAGCAACGAAAGCATTCACCAGAAGAACACTGAAGTCTGGTTTATATTTTTACAGAGACTGGCTGCTGGGGAAAGATGGGCAGCAGAGGCAGGAAAGTCAGCAAAGGGACTGACCCATGAGGAGGAGGAGCAGCCGCCAGGTGAGAGCCCCGGTGAGGATGCTGCAGCCCCCAAGTGAGACTCGGGCCCAGCCCAGGGCAGCACAGTAAAGCCGGACAAGGGAAGCAGTTTTGGTGTGTCCTGCAGGCAAAGCAAATAGGCAGGGTCGGGAAAAGGGAGAAATCAAGATATCCCTTAGGATTTTGGCATGAACAGAAGACAGGGCGGGGGGGCTTTTTTTCTTTCTTTTTGGAGATGTGCCCCGGTAGTGTTCTGCCCAAAGTTCAAATGCAAGCAGTTGTCAAAATGCTGACTGCCAAACTCGCAGTCTGTTCATCTATCACTAAACAAGGATGGAGAATGGCAGAACATCCCTGCTCCCCTCTGAGACTAAACGTCCAGAATAAAGTATTATCCTGCTTCCTGGGAGGCAGCTGAGCTAAAATGCTTAGGAAACTACCACCTGAGAGTTCCACGGGGATGCAATGTGGGACTCGGATTAACAAGGGTATGTTTGAAGTCTACAGCTCTTTGTGGTTGTCCTGTCCGTCCTAGTTACAGAAGCTTAGCATGCTGTGTCAGAGGGATTCAATGCAGAGACACAGGATGAAATGACCACATCCTCCTGCTTCCATGACATCATTTCTACAGGAGGAACACAAACCTCTCTAAAGATTTAAAGGGGAACATTCCTCACCAAAATAAGACCATCCACAGCCAGGCACAGAAGGTACCATCCAGCTCCCCTCCCAATCCTGACTGGCCCATTCTGCAGCACAGCTCTCTGGCCTTCAGATGCACTCTGCCTTGCCCTCAGGCCTCCACTTAACTCGCGTTACCTATGTCCCATGCCCTTCTCTGCTGTCCACTGCATTGAGCCAGCCATCTATTATGCTTGGCTCACAATGTCTCATCCCTGAAGCCTCTGATGATATTTCTTGCCTCCAAATCATGCACCTGCTTCTGGATGCTAAGCCCCGGCCTAGAGACCCCAAAATGCTCTCCACCCTTCTCTTAGGCCAGACAACACATGCTGGACAGGGCACCAGCTGCTCAAGGGCAAAGACCATCATGCATTGCTCGTATTTCCCCAAAGATTTCAGGACAGTGTTTCAAACACCAGAGCACCCTCCCCCAACAGCGATTGATTGTAGAGCCATAAATATCTCTAAATGTGTGTTCGACATAATTAAGAAACTCCAGTCTGTCTGGGCTGAGCTTGTTGCTCATGCTAGCAAGACAGAGGAGAAATGGCCTGACTCTTCCCTTTTCTGGCTGCCAACCAGAAAGGAGTTCTGAGCTGTCACACGTCTCACCTTCCTCTCTGTCTTGCTTGGTCCCTAAGGCTGGAAACTTGCCCCAGTGTCTTCCAGCCACTTTTGAGGTGACTTTGAGGCCACACTCCAGGCCATGCTGACAGGAGGCTCCTCTTGGCTGACAGCTATGGTGCCCTCCTCTGCTCTGCCTCTCCAAGGAGCTGCCAGGAAACAGCCCTTGACAAAATTAAGATTGGGAAGGGACTAGGGCCCACTGTTCTTACCTCCCAAACCTGTCAACCCCAAAAGGCCTTGACCAACACAGCCAGCAGTCCTAGAAACTCCTGAAAGCAGCAGCAGCTGTCAGTCAAGCAGCCACATCTCCAGATGTGCTGCCAAATTGCCATCACACCAGCTGCAGCTATCCTGGGCACCCTGCATCTGCTTCAGAAGGTATCTGCCTTGACAGAAGCAGTACTGAACATAGATCAATCACAGATGACACTGTAGAGAACTTAGCTTAGACCATCACAGGCCTAAGAAATGTACAAGACTGCACACACACAGGCCTCTATGTAAACCACAGTCCTTCACACTCTGCAGGTTAGTCTGGGAGGGAGGGCTATCTCCAATGTACTGACCTCCTGTGATGCACCGCAAGCCCAGTCCAAAAAAGTCTTGCACAAGGGGTCCTGTAAATCTGCTCATGATTTATTGCCCCATTACTGTGAGTTCAGAAGGTCCTGTAAATCAGTGTGGACAGAATGGGTTGCTTGTTAAAAAAAAAAAAGCTATAAAAAAATAGCTATAAAATAGCTGCTAGCCCTGAAGAGTTCCAGAGATCAGCAACAGAGATCAGGAATAACCAGCAGCACTGACCATCAACAACTGGCACTGACCGATGTCCACCAGAAATAGCACCCAGTAGTGGTGGAGACCAGCAGAGACCAGCTGAGAAGAGCTCCAGATAGCTGACAAGGGCTAACCTCTACTCCTGAGGACCTAAAGGGAGTGATGACTAGTGCTGGTTACCAGTGTTAACCAGCAGTGACAACCAGCAGGAATGAGCAATGTTTGAAGAATACTGGTAAATACCAGCTGAGAAAAGTTCCAGATGGCTGCAAAAGGTTCAACTTGGCTTCTGAGGAGCCTGTGTGAGTGGCTGAGATCCCAAAGCACTAACACTGAGGGCCACCAGCACCCAGAACCCCAGAACTGTAATGCCAAGGGCTGAGGGCTCTTGGCACTCAAAGCCCAGAGCCACTAGCAGAGCAACACTGCCAATTTGTAATTTCCATCCAAATTGAGCAAAAGAACCCTCTACCAAGTGGCAACAGCAAAGTGCTTGTCTAGTGTACTAGAGGCCCCAGGTTCAATCCCAACAACAAAGGGAAAAAACAAAAAGAAAAGAAAAGAAGAACAAGAAATTCCAGACTGACAAGTTGGTTTTATAGGCTAGGCCTTGGGGTGGGAACTAATTTGCAGCACTGGATCACCAATCAAACCTAAAAGTAATAAATAAAAAGTAAGGCAGATAATCCAAACAAATATTTGCAGAGTTGGTTAAACTAACTAGCAAAGCTTCAATCATGTTCCAAGTTGTTTTCCAATTATTATCTGGATGCATTTTATTAAGTTTTGGAATATGACTATAAAATACAGTTCTAAGCATAGTCAATACATAATTTTTAACAATTTATGATGAGTAAATCTGTTGAAACTGTGGAAGGTGCTACAAAATTTTATGCAACACCAGTTTTCAAGCTATGGTAGCTGTAGTACTACAAAAAGTTTTTTAAAAGTTGCTCAAGTTTGAGGTAACAGCTCCCATGAAACCTCTAACAAGGCAAGCCCACATATGAGCAACCTACATGGCCAAATGCTGGGTGGATTTTCTTTCCCTCAGGCTCCAGGTTTGGGATGAGGCTGGCGTCTGAGCTGGGTAAGGAAGAGCATCCATGGCCACCACCCCTTCCAGACCATCCCAAGAGACTCCCTTCCAGAAATTCTGATACATGCAGCATGCTACAATGGATGAACCTTGGAAACACTATGAGGACCTAGTCCCGAAAAGACAAATACTGTAGAATTCCACTTATAGGAGGTTTCTAGGGCAATGAGATTCACAGTGACAGAAATTAGAATGGAGGCTGCCATAGACTGGGCTGGGGGAAGAATGAGGAGTAAGTGTCTAATAGGTGCAAAGTTTCAGTTTTGCAAGATGGAAAGAGTTATGAGAGGAGTGGTGCTGGCTGTACAACATGTGAATGGCCTTGATGTCACTAAACTGTATACTTCAAAATGGTCAAGATGATAAATTTCATTTCACCACAGTTAAAAACGTTACAACACAGTTAAATGGAAGTAAAGACTTTTGGTGTTCTATCACACAGTAGGGGAAGTAAGGTTCACAGGACCCATTATGTATTTTATGAATAACCAGAAGAGAGGAGCTCAAGGTCCAAACTTATGAAGCAGTGATAAAGAGGTGGAAATTCTAGTTACTCTGATTTGATCAGTATATACTGTACACATGTACTAAAATTGTACACACATATGTGCAATTATTACACAGTAATCAAAAATGTCTTAAATCTTAAGGGAGGGCTAGGAATTCTCTCAATTGCAGAGGTGTGCTTAGCATGTGCAAGGCCCTGAGCTTGATCCCTAGCATCAAAAAAAAAAATGTTTAAAGAGAAAAAAATTTTAATAATTTTAGAAGAAGAATCCTTTACCCACTCCCAAAGGCTGCCTTCAACACAAACTTCCAGAAGGGATCCAGTAAGTCCCTTCCTGAGACCCTGAGTGCAATCATGAATTTCCATGGAAAAACTGCCACTTCCACATTTTTCTCTATAGTTAAATTCTCTTTACTACCACGGAAGTTATTTGCTCTCCTTTTCTAAAATCAGTGCCTCTGAGTAATCAGAAGGAAGAGCTTAAACCACTGATTCTCAACAAGCAAGTGGCAGGGGTTCAATACTATGTTCAACAAGGCTTTCAAATCTGTTGCATAGATGTCTTTAAATCACTAAAAAGTGCCTAAGACAAGATCAAAGAATTGATGCTGAATTAAATCAAAGCCTTCATGAACACAGTACAAAAAATCATGCCGCACGCATGAACACTGTTAGAGGAGGCGGAGCTACCTCTGAATGGGGGTGAGCACTCAGAGCTCCAATGTCACCATGCTTGTGGCATTTTGGGTGCACAGTCTGGAGGGCCCGGGGGCAATGCCAGTCCTCCCACTGCATGGGTGAGCCTCCCATGTCCTGGGGCTGAGGCGCCCAATTCCAAGGACTGCGGGACAGCAGCAGCAGCTGAGAGCATGCATTCACACACAGCCCCCAGAGGCCATGTCTGCCAGCTCCCTCTGTCACACAGCCAGCTATCCTGCATGGCCAGGTCACCTCCACGGCTGTCCAGGGGGTAGACAGCCCTCATCCACCCTCACCATGGCCGACATTGCTAATCAACTGTATGCCCTTTCCAGAGGCCCAGACACACCTCAAAATGCTTCTCAGTCCTCCAGAAACTGCTGGAAGCTGCAATCAACTGATGAACACTGGCAGACAAGGTGATGTGTGTGACAGTCTCAAACAGTGTCCTTTGAGCAACCAGTTCTGACACAGGCGGATACTCTGCCTTCAAAATATCTGAGATGAGGGGTGGGGCGTGGGTCAGTGGTGGAGCAGTTAACGCAGCACGTGCGGGACCTTGAGTTTGATCCCCAGCACCAAAACAAAAACTTTCTGAGATGAGACAATCCTTCAAAGATGTACTGAGCAATTCCTCCTTTGGCTTTCTTCCTAGATTAATCTATTATTTAATTGCTAATTAATGTTCATCCCTTGATACCAAGTCACAGTTAAAAATTGCTCTAGTTCAGCCAGTCATTTGACAAACATTATGCCTTTTTGTACATTAGCAACCACTACAAGACGTGATTGTTGTTTCCCAATAAGCCCATCACACTCTGAAAATATCATTAAGTCAAAATGTATCTAATACACCCAACCTATCAACTATCATAATTTAGCAACACTGTAGAGTGTCTATTGTCTCTATATGGCGTGGCTACCATGCAGTTGCTGGCACCAAGAAAGGATTGTATCACCTATCACTAGCCCAAGGAAAGACCAGAATTTAAAACATTGTTTCTACAACCCTGCGCAGCTTTAGCACAATCATAAAGCTGAAAAATCATTAAGTCTAACCACCTTAAATCAGGGACTGCCTATACCAGCTATTGTTCTTTGGCTCATAGAGACTCTGCTTGATGAAAGAAAGTGATGTGCTGGGATGACTCTATACTGAATTCACCAGGCAGAGCTTACCAGAAGTTCTTAATGTGGCCTCCGAGAGTCCATGGAGCAGTAAGGGGCCTCAGAGTCTCGGAAGGGGGCGACTCAAGGTGGGGAGGATTAGGAAGCCCATACCCTGCCTTCATCCAGCTGAATTTCACTTTCACATATTAAGATTCCTCATAAGATTTCCCTGGGATAAAAGTCTCCATCATCAATAATTCCCCAACTACGAATGCAGTGTACAGAGTACACACTGATGTGAAAAGCTCCAAGAGTATTTCTGGAGGCAGCCCAGGGTTCCCTGGAGCCGCAGGGTGGCCAGAAGGAGTAAGGGCGAGCAACTTGGTCCCAGAGTCTTGGCTATGTCCAGGGACAGCAGAGGGGACTGAGAAGTGTGTGCTGAACCGGAAAGCCAGGGAGACTG
>PVJO010031584.1:0-14154 GCA_004026905.1 Hystrix cristata
GAAATTCAACAAAAGAACAGAATACTGAAAATTGTTAGGGAAAAAAACCAAATCACCTATCAAGGTAAACCCATCAGAATCACAGCAGACTTCTCAACACAAACCCTTAAATCAAGGAGAGCTTGGAGCAAAATATTTCAAGCCTTAAAGGAAAATAATCTCCAACCCAGATTGATGTACCCAGCTAAACTATCATTCAGATTCAACAATGAAATAAGATATTTGCATGACTTTAATTTTAACTGAACCATAAGTATTCTATGTGTGAAAAACACATTGCAATGGCCTTTTTCTTATATCTTCTTAACTGAAGACCAAACACCAATTATTATTGCTTTTTAATTTTTTATTAATAAGTGTTTGCACTGGTCTTTCCATCCTTATCTTGAGACCTGACCCTCAATTGATGCGCCTCCAGCCATAGTTGTAGCATATTCTCCTCTTGAGTATCGACTCCCCTGGTTGAGGGATAAACATGAACTGAAGATTACATCTGATAAAGTCTAGGTCACCCAGGTGGGCGACCAAGATCTCCAGATCCAACTCACCCTGGAATGTCCTTGACCTCTCCTTGCCGATTTACTATGTGACTTTCTTCCCCACTGGATCACTATTACCTAAACGACTACACTTGCAATATTATTGGTTAATCATCATTTTGACACACATTGTACCTGCCTCACAATTTTGCTCTATAAAACTTCCCCTGAAAAGTGAGCTCATTGGCAACCCACTTGGGTCTCCTCCTGTCTCTCAGGAGCTCTCTTTCTTTTTCTCAATAAAATTTCTACTCTTAACAAAAAAAAAAAAATAAGTGTTTGCAGTACATAATGATCACATTCACTGTAGGAAGCTGGCACATGTATGTAACACATCTTGATTCATTTGCTTCCTCCCCATTCTCTCTTCCCCCTCTCTTCATCTCTTAGTCCCACTTCCTTCTGCAAAAGATCTACCTGCCCATTTGCTATTTTTTTATGTTTTGCTCTCTATTTATGTTCTGGGTTTCTCATATAAGAGAAACCATGAGATATTTGAGCTTGCATGTCTGATTTATTGCATTTAACACTGTAATTGTTTTTTTAAGAAAAAGACTAGAGTTAAGAATATTAAAAATATATAGGATCATTCACAATAGGGAATGGAGAACGTTAGACAGTGCCCACACTCTGCTATGTGACCTATGCAAGTCAAGGGTATAAACATGAAGAGCTGTACTAATGCCTTTAGTGTAGAATCGAAAGTCACCAGTCCCCTATTTTGCATCCCACATATATATGACATCTTTGCCCCAGATACTTCTAAATACTTAAACTTTCTTATGTCTCCTTTAGATAATGAAAGTAGACAAATACTAGAACTTTTCTTCTCACTTGTTGTCAACTTATCATACATATACAGAGTCCACCAAAAATGTATATTCACTTCAGGAAAGGAAAAATAGTATGATTTTTTTTTTCAACAGAGAGTTTTATCCTCCAATGAGGATATTGTATATCACACAAAACCCACTACACTGCTGGCCCTTAAAGAAGAAAATGCAATCTCAATGACCAAGGTTACCCAAGAAGCCATACTAATAAATGTCTGGAAGCTAATGGTCACCACTTTGAGCACCTCTTGTAATTTGAGAGGCCAAAGGTAACTTGTATTAATATCATGATGTGTCAATAAATTTAATATTAAAATATTCATACAAAATTTTCTTTTCCTGAACTGTGTACCCTTTTTTGGTGGACTCTATATATGTATGATAAGTTTACGAGAAAGAAGAAAAGTTATAGTATTTGTCTGAGAATTCAGGATTTTACTCTTTTCTGAAACATTTTCTCACAAGCTTCACCTTCTTCATTACAAGTGAATAAATGATGCTTTAAAAAATTAAATTTTATTACATACCACTTCTTATAATGTAATTGAAAATTGGTACATACCCTTAGCTCCTGTCACTAAGTTTGTACTAGAAACACATCTTCTTCCTCCCTTTTTCTTTAAAAAAAATCACCGGAGTTTATATAAAACAGTGTTCCCAGCCAATGGCCAATTAAATGTTTAAAAAATGAGTGGCTTTGGTCAAGGATGCTACATGTGAGCTATTGGAATAGAAGCTCTCTGAGGACTCCAAAGCTAAAGCACGGATATACCCTCCCCCAAAACCAAGTGAAATGCATACAAATAAAACACTAAGAAAAAAAAATCTCTGGGATCATGAGAATACAGAGATTCATACTTTAGAAAAGCCCTGGGCAGTGGCAACAGATAAATTTATGAATTTTAAAAATAAGACAGGAAAAATGAGCAATTTTGTAAGTGAATGAAGAATAGAAAAGTAAGTTTTAACGATATGACCTTAATTGACAAAGAGAAAAAATAAATAATTTCTGGTGAAGCAAATCTCTTCCCTGCATGTAGGATTTCTTTGCTCTTTCTGAAGCCACATTAGTTCAGATCCTGAAACAGAGTATTGGATTTGAATGTTTGTTAAGATTATATGGAAATAAAGGACATTAGTAATGGGCAATGCAAAAATGATCTATGATGAAAATGAAAGTAATAGAGTTTGCTTCTAATCTTTGGCTAAATCAGTCATATCTTTTCATGGGTTTCGGGATGTCCCAGCAGGTGGGCAGCAGCACAATGGTGTGTTGCGAAGAGGTTGTAGGTGTGTTAGATATTGACCTCTTGCAGCCTTCATGGTCATTCCTCACCAGCTATAAGCGAGCTAGCTCATTTATCTCAGTGATGATCTTTGTGTGCTACAATATAAAAAACTCCAGAAACATTGATCTACTCTTATTTGAAATCTTCATTCTTCCACATGAGCCAGGTTTTTGATAGATATCTATTATATACAGAAGAGTAATTGAAGGGAATGGCAGCAAAACAAAACAGGATATAAAGTTAAAAAATTATCATGAAAAATCCCAAACCATCTTTGCCTTTGAAGAAGTGATTTAACCTCATTTATTCTTAGTTTGCTTGTTTACAAATGAATAAAATAATTCCTGCCAAATCCACCTTCATATAATCGTTACACATATAAAATGGATGTGAAAATGCTTTGAACCCTGTGTATTACTAAATTATAAGGCTGTCAATGCCAGCATATATTTACATTTCCCCCATGGAGTAGAAATCATTTTACATACATTGTCTATTAATTCTTCTAAGAAATGAAACAATAGAGTAAGTGTAAGTCATTTAGTACTAAAATGAAATTTAACTGGACTATGGCTTATGCGCCTTCTATTTTAATTGCTATTATCTGAGACTACTTAAATTCTACACTTGCACTGAGTTAATTATTAAAGTCCAAAATCAATATCCAACAATCTGCTATATGCATATACACTTCTCAGTTGCCACCAGGCCTGTGATTTTCACAGAGTTTATTTGTCACAATCCATAATATAGTATATAAAATTGGTGATGATAAATCTAAGGTGACAGTCATGTTTTTGGTGGTGATCAGACGAAAGTTAACAATAATATATCTTATATTTAACAACATTTCTCTTTCCAAAGCCCTTATATTACCTAATGTAGCATTATAAAATTGTACCGACAAGTTCCATTGAGATTATTGTTTGGAAATTGATTGGTTAATAATTTTTTTTTAATAATAAACTTGCCAGAAGTTTGATATTCCCTGAGGGGTGTATTGTGAAATTTTAGGAAGTGGGTGGCAAATGTGTAATTCCCTATGGGAACATTTAACACCCTCCGTCTAAAAATCAAAAGGAATAATAACTGTTTAACGGTATATACTTTAGGATACTCTAATCTAACATATAGTCACACACAACCTTAGTGTTGAAAGTACCATAGTGACTGTCATCTCTTTCAACCTCTCTTTCAGTTGAGATTATAAGTCACTGAAGATCAAAGAAATTGAGTGATATCTTTAAGGCTATGCAGCAAACTAGTAGTAAAGGAGAAATTATAGTACAAACTTTTAAACCCAGGAGGACTGTCTTTTTCATCATGACATCTAAGACAAAAGATATCTTTAAACTTCCTTTACCTCTACCCAGTTCTTACATTACACCTGCACCCTTTCCCACACCATCCAGCCCTGGACTCAATTGTAACTTTTATTTCTTGGATCAAGAATTCCAAGGTCATCTTTATGACTCCAAAGCACTCTAGTTCTTAGAACTTCTCTACAATTCACTTACTTTTCTATGGATCCTTAAATGTAGTTTTTTGTACCTGTTTAACAGACAAGGAAAATAATATCCAGAGGTAAAATTTATATAAGGTCAGACAGGAGTTAGTGACATGAAAATCCAGCACTTTTTAGGCTCTAAAAAGCTTGTCATATTTTTCTATTTAATAGTTACAGAAATACTAGCTATTTATTGACCTTACATATCAGTCATGCTTAATTAAGCATGGTAGTTATCTCGTGTACTCATTGGCAAATGAGTAAACCCCGAGTAATTCAGTTTCCAAGGTCACAGAGCTAGCAAGCAGCCATACAGAATTTGAACCCAAATCCAGGCTTAGCATATTACTCCAATGACAATATTGCACAAACTGTGATTTCTAATGTACAAGTTCAGAATTAAAATTTAGTTACTTTTGAAGAAGACAGTTCACAACAAGATCATTTTAGATGTCAGTGTAGTCAGTAGCATTTCGTTTAACAGGCAGCATGGATGTTCTTATCAAGGCTTTGAAACTTAGGTTTTAATTCAACTGTTACCTTTTCTTGGCTCTGTAATCTCAAGCAAATCACTCTGAGTCTTAGACTGTGTACTGATGACACATGAAAAACGTGAAATGGTTCTGAGATTAAGGAATTTGAAGAGTCAGAGATTGTTGAAACTTAGGAGACTCTAGTCTCTTTGAGAAAAAAGAGATCTAGATATATTTTAGGAACTTCAGGGAGGGAAAATATGAAGAGGAAGATACATTTTCTGGGTATATCTGTGAAGTGGATAATATTCAAGTGCATGTAATACATGTAAACTCTGTAGCATTATCTAATGTATGACAAACATAATTAGAAACTATGTGAGTAAATCCTGTCTACTGAATTCATAATTTGAAAGGAAACAGATTTTGGAAGAAGGAAAACACATTTATATTTGTTGTTGTTGTTTTTGACAGATTAATTATTTTTGTGACTTAGTCTAGTTGAAATTTAAAGCCTCACTCAGTGGGAGGCATCAGACAAAGTAATATAAAGCATCCACTTTGTAATATTTAGAGCACGCCTAGGAATTTTGAAATTGTTTATATGTCATTTTAAAACTGGGATTATGCATAATGAGAGAAGAGATCATTTTTACAACTTCAATCATATTACCGGGGGCTTTAATTTGATATTCATAGATCAATGTTTTAATGAATTACATAAAGTCTCATCCTCAGTGTTTCTAACAAGCTTGTTACTGCAGGCTGTGTTTCTAGGAATTCAAATGCCTAAATACTTCTAATACCCTAAAAGCCATGTGGTGGAAGACAGCCAGGAAATACAAGGTGGTTGGATCATGCAGCACAAAATCTAAAGTCTATTCATACATGCTCCACATTGTAAAAGAAAACCAGTAGGTAAGCCTAAGTAAACATAATACAGAATATATTTCTATTATGCAAGAGTAGTTTCATTTAGTATATGCTGGGCACCTCTGGCTAATGTTTGTACCATATTAAGGAGAGAAAGCTAAAGTTAGAGAAAAGAACTCTTAGTAAAAAAAAAATAATAATAATAATAAAATAAAATTTAAAAAACAAGTCTTTATTAGAGTGGATCCTATTACTGCTGTGTTGTAGTTAAGTTTTGTCTGCGCTGATGTTAAAAATCCTCTTCAGAGACTTCTAATGTGAGTGTAAGAAAGGGCTGGTATAGAACCTTCAAATATCAGCCTTTAAAATTTAAGTTGATTCAGATTAATATTTAAGTTGATTTAAACTATCAGAAATGACAGTCTAGTATTATTATTCTGAATATTAGACACTATCCTATGATGTATACAAGAATACTTTTGCTAAATCTATAGAACAGGTCTATGAGATAATTCCTGTTTGCATCCATGTTTTGAATAATTAAATTGAGACTCAGAAAAGGTAAGTGGTAATTGTAAAATCATTCAGTTAATAAATGGCCAAACCAGGATACAAACCCAGGGAGACTGAGTCTAAGCTGCAATTGTTTATGCAGAAGTTAGCTCATTAGTTCTTATTACCAGATCTGAAACAACACAGAGCATCTCCAGTAACTGTTATGGGAAATGATGATTGCAGAATCCTCAGCACATAAAAGGATGTAAAGGATTCATTTTAGCTAAGGAATGCAATAATAAGAAAATCAGAATTCCACAAAGTTTAAATCACATTTTTGTGACAGTGTCCCGCTCCCATACATATTCCTGTCACGTATATTCCCTGTAGATTATATTTTAATTGAATAGTGAAGACTAACTCACAAAACTTCATCTGATTTTTTTTTTTTGGCGGGGGGGGGCAGGTGCTGGGGATCGAACTCAGGATCTTAGGCTTGCTAGGCAAAAGCTCTACTACTGAGCTAAATCCCCAACCCCCTTCGTAAGAGTTTGTGAACAAAACATATATTTCTTTTTGCATTTCTGTAATTTTTATCATTTTTCCTCAGAAACATTTGGAGCTCAAAATCACTGTATATTATTTAATTCTTTGAAGATGAATTTCTGAAGTGTATGAAATTAGTATGTTAATCTGGTATGTGAAAATACGTCTTTTAAAGATTATATACTTAGAGTGCAAGTAAGCACGCCAAGGAGTGATGCTTTCAAGTTAAGAAAATGTCAAAGTGCTTACCCATGATAAGAAACATAAAAAATAAATATTAAAATCTAGCATGAGTGATGAGATATTTTTGAGCATACATTTCTTTCCTTCCTTACTAACCACCTACACTACGACAATACTTCTTAAAATGGAAACACAGAGTTTATAGTGGATACTACCTGCATTTAGGTGTATGTGCTTATATATCTCTTCTATTGAAAAAATTAAAAAAAAATATAGACATGCTTCTGTTAAGGTTTGTGATTGTATCAAGTTGATTGTGTCAAGTTGTTCTGAGGTCCAAACTCATTTGTTCACTGACTACTTACTGAGTGGCTACTATATGCTAATCACTTTGCCAAATTCAAGATTAATAAGTATCAGGACCACCATGAAGAATATATCATATTAGTGTTTTATTCTAACACATCTTTTGAAATGTGAAGTTATTGGACTTCTAAATCAATTCATTCTATTCCTCTACTGTCTGAATCCATCATTTTTACAGAGAAGTAGAAGTAATGAGTGACATTTTAAAATGACTTTCAATACAACTGAAGATATAAAGTATATTCTGCATCCAACCTGAGCAGTTAATCTGTGTCGTGGGTCTATTGAACAGTGAGCAGAATAGAGTGGTATTAGCAAATATCACTGAAATGGCACTGAATCAAAAAAAAAAAAGAGAAATATAAATTGCAGTGCTCAGTTCAGAAGAATGATAATAGTAACACTGACTTTCCCCACATTTATTTGAATGATTTATTTGTATCTACGACATTCAAACTATCTTGTGAATTTATTCTCATATTTATTAAAAAAAGTTCTGAAACATGAGGAAAGTTTTTTTAATTTATCCATTATAATAATGAAGAAAGAGATGATTTTCATCTACCTGTCAATCTATTAAATCATTTAAGCCGATCTAGTAAAATGTTCTTGTGATTTCATTTTTCAACATGCTATTTCAATCTGGTGAAATTTAATATGCAAACTACTCATACGTCAAGACTCAGTTTTTATATGTCATACTCAGAAATCTTCTTAAACCACTAGATGTTTTCCCAAGTCATGATCCAGTGCCAAATGTCTATATATTAATTTAGTAATTATTTAGATGTTATTTTATATCATTTTGGAGTCATTCTGCTGAACAAACTTCTGAAGCACAGAGGAGAAATTTCTTAAATTTATCTTTATGTCTTATGTATTAACATCTCACATAATCACTTTGCTTCGAACAAGAGTTGAAATTGGTTGTTCCAGAAATAGGTCCTCTGGTTTATCCAACAGAGAATGTCTTTAGCTTGGTCTAATAGATATTTTAATCGAAGCTACTATGAATAGAATTGAAACTTTATTTCATGGCACACTCTTCTTACTAGTTCATGTGTAGCTATTATTTATTTAGTTATCACATAGTTGGTTATTTTAAATAATGTTATAACATTCAGATACCATTTATTTAGACTATAAGCAGAACCTTTCTAATAACGAGTATCTAATAATCTAATAGGTCATCCTTTCCTTCTCATGAATACAATTACCATTAGCCATCCTCGTATTCATTATTTATTTGCTTTCTTTCCCTAGAATTTATTCATATATATATGAATATATATGTAATGCATATTTTGTAACTTGAAATTTTACAAAAAGTTTAATGAGCCAATTTTAGCCTCTTATCTCTTTTTTATTTCATATTTTTCCATGTAATATATTATTAGGATACTTCTGAAATTTGCATATTCTTGTAGTTCAGTTGTTTTGGTCACATTAGGTGCAAAATTCATGCAAAATAATTGGCAACATTCAAAAACTGCAAGTGGAGGATTCAATAAAAATCCAAAATTCTATCTTTCTTAAGTAATAAGATTTTGAGATATTTGGTCTGCCTTCTTAAGTGTGATTACTTGCAGTAAGGAGCAACTACTCTTATTTTGGGGGACTGTGATTTCTGGATCATACCACTTCATAACGTCCAACCCCCAGCACACCTCACTAGCTTACTAGTCATGCTATAGAACAGGAATTGTTTCTCCTTTCAGACTGGCTGGTTAGTAGTCAGCGAAACGTAAAATCTAGGAATTTAAGAAAACTACAGAACCTCAACTCCTTAAAATCCTTCCTAAAAGTTAAAATGATAATTTTAAAAATGACTAATCCCTGAGAACAAAGTGACTGTTTAGTGCTAGGCGTTGCTCAAGAGTGTATAAGAAGGACTGACAATAAATATTTCTCACCACTTGCCTTGGGTGTTTTTGAACATGACCTTTAAAATGCAGCAGTAACTATTTACCAAAAGACATAGATAGATTGTTCTCTGAAATAACATATTTCTTGTTTAGTGCTTTAAATTTGTTTAGTGTGTCTATATTTTACCCTGTGTATTCCTGGATTACAAGAAAAAAACTCTAAAGCTTTATGTGTATAGAGTCAAAATATATTGAAAAAGTGAGACATTTATCCAGATAGGTAATTTAGAGAAAGAGCAACAATAATACAAAAATCTGTCCTTAGTCAGAATTACATATCTTGGAAGTATTCTTCATCCTTCACAATTATTTTTCCCATATTTTGGAATATTTTTGAATAACCATTAATGTCAGTCCTTGAATCTGTAGGTTCTCCAACTGTGGATTCTACAAACCACAGATCAGAAATATTCAGAAAAAAGAGTTGTGTTTGTATTGAACATGTATAGACTTTTTTCCTTGTCATTATTGCCTACACAGTATAATATAGCAACGATTTATACAGCATTTACATTGTATTAGGTATTACAGTAATCCAGAGATGATTTGATGCATGCAGGAGAATATGCACAGGTTACATGTAAATACTGCACGATTTGACCTAAGAAACTCAAGCAACTGAGGGGTTTCCAAACTGAATCCATGGGAGTTCCTGAAATCAGTCATCCGTGGATACTGAGGAATGATTGCTTATGGGAGGCACTGTCATTGGGGTTAGTATCATAAAAGCTAACTCTTTTGATAATATTATTTTTTTACAATGTCCAAAAACTCAAAGAAAAAAATTGTAGATACAATAAGAAAGAAAACATTTGTTTTCCTTTGGTTTCAGGTTTTTATGCTGTTTATAGCTATCAGATCTTAGCAACCACAGGAATAATATCTAACCTACTTTCCAATAAAATAAAATAAAAAGAAATAAACATCACATTAAAACAGGTAGATTAAAAAAACAAAGCACTGGTACAGTAGTAACACAAGCAACCAAACAGAATGCTCTGGGTAGCTCATTTGGAAAGCAGAAATGTGGAAGCACAAGTACAAATCTACAGGGAAATGTAGCACAGTGCCCAATGGATTAAAAAATCGTATCACTACAAATCAGGAAAATGTTCTCCAAGGGGAAGCCACCCAAGTGAACATCTGTAGTTTCAAGCTTTAACAAGTCTGAGGAAGTATGTGCTGGCAGAATATTCACTTCTAAAAATGACAAATCAAGAGTATATCACTCTGAAAACCAAAAACTGTAAAACATTCCACAGAATTAAATGAAGACCACATTTTAGAGTTTTATAGTTCGTTAAAATGTCTTTAATTCACAAAAGGGCCTTTACTTTGTTTCCCTTTTCAACAGAGCAAGCCAGACATAGCTGAAAAATTTGTGGACAGCTTCTGATTTTACTTCAGATATGAGTGGTATCACATCAGCATACACTGACTCCAAATTTAAATTTCAAAGGATTTGTTACTCGAAAGTAATAGTAAATATAATGGTGGAAACAATCTTTAAATGCTTAAAATATTTTCAAATCTAGGGTTATTATTACTATTCTAATAAACTGGAGTTCATTAGTACTTTTTCTACCCTGGATAAATTCAACTGATCCAAAACAAAGAAAAGTAAATGAATATTTTAATCTGTTAATGTGTTTATGGAGTCATGCTTGCCTTGCAAGCACAAGGCCCTGAGTTCGATCCTCAGTACCACAAAAAAAAAAAGAAAGAATAGCACAAATATAATGTTTATAAAAGTTATGTGATTTAATGAAACATACATAATAAAACAAGAAAGAATCCTCATAAGTTACCAATAGAGAGTAACATCTAAGAAGCAACTCCAAAACTACAGTGGCCTTTTGGCAGCTGTAGCAATGAGATTTCGAGGAAGTTCCAACTGGAAAGTAGACACTAGAAATGATGCACAGTCAGTATGTGACTACAAACAGGTTCAGGGGAAACGTACTGTTTTGAAAATTTAGATAAGGGAGCTTATTATTCTTAAAAATTATCTCAGAAGAATGAATCTCCTTAAAATATAAAAATTACATTTTAAAAGTTTTAGAAGACACCTGCTTTTGGACTTAATTCTTTTTCATTTCTTTCTTTCCAAATAAGCTAGTTAATTCTAAAAGCTTAGAAAAGGAAAAAAAAAAGTTAATAGAACAGTTTACCATAGTTTATTTGAAATATTTAGCACATAATGGTACAGTTTTTAAAATTTTACGTATTTTTGCTATAAATATCTCTGATACGAATATTTGCATAAATACATAAAATTATTCGACATTGAAAATATTTTATGTGACAGTGTGCAGAAAATATGGGCTTTGAGAAGTGGAGGAAGGGCAGAGCAGCCACCCAGGTGAGGACCTCCGACCTACGGAATGGCATGCTGGCGACCTACTTTCCTTGACACAACTTTAATCATGCTCCTCTAAGCTTCACCCCACTAGGCCTGAATTACCCAGTTTTAGTCAGAATCTTCTCAAGTCAGCTTAGCCAAAATCCTCTTTAGTCTTAATTTTTCCTCTTATTAACTTCCATTTACTGGCCCTCACCTTGCTCCTCGACTATAAAACCTCATATCTACGATGTGTTCAAAACTGAGCCCAGTTCTATGTTGAGGTCTCTTCTCATATTGCAATAATTTCTGAAAGTTTTTAACACTTTACTGTCTAGCTCTGATTTTACTAACTGTGGTGAGTGTCTTTTATTTTCTTTGTGTCTCATATAATCTAAGCTTGAGGCTTAAAAAGAGGGCAATTTAAAAATGTTAGCAAGTGCAGACAAAACAATCACCTACAATGTCAGATTTCTTTAGTCAAATGACCAAGAAAATGGCATCCAATCAAGAACACAAATATAAATTTTACATCTTACACAATACTAACACAACATTGATGGCAGATTCAACATAGAGTAGAGAAATGTAAAGCTTTCAGAAAAAAGTAAAGGAGAAAATCTTCAGGTACAGTTCTGACAAATAGTTCTTAGATATGATACTAAAAGTATGGTCTATAACAGGAAAACTGATAAACTGGATCTCATTAAAATTTTAAAAATTTGTTCCATGAAATATTGAGTGAAGAGGAAAAAAAATCACAAACTGTCGGAAAAAATTTGTAAACTAAATACCAGGAGAAAAATTAAGATTTAGAATATACAAATGCAAAGAACTCTCAAACGTCCGGTAATTAAAAAAAAATCAAATAATTCGATTAGAAAATGATAAAGGACATGAAGAACTATTTCATTGAACAAGAAATTTAGAGAGCAAACAAGCATACAAAAGGATGTTCTACTACATTAGCCATATTAGAAAAGCACGAATTAAAATGAGGAGACAGTGCTATCCCCACCAGAATGGCTGCAATAAAAGAGTTAAAACACAAAATGCCGCTAAAGATACAGAGAAAGTGGACCACTCACAGAGTTGCTGGTGAAAATGAAAAGTGCAAGGCCAGAAGCACTTTCGGCAAGAAGCAACATAGCAACTTATTTCAAAACTTAACATGCACCTCTTGTGTAACCTAGGAATTGCACTCCAGAACATTTCCCCCAGAGAAAAGAAGACTTAGATTCACACAAAAACATGAACATAAATGCTTCCACCAATCCAAGAAACTTGAAGCCATTTCTTACAACTGCATCTGTATAATTATCTCAAAATAGAATCACTAGTTAAAATATGGCATATGGAAATTTGCAGTGTTTAATTGCGTTGGATACATGTACTTTGGTAAAATAATTCCTAAAATCATTATGAGAAAACTATTGTATTGATGAAGGCTGAGCATACATTTGTTTCTAGACCAAGAAACACGGAGGGAAAAACTCCAGATTTAGTTTAGTGTAACTGATTCAGTTTTCATGGGAAAGTATTACATATAAGGCATAATGCTATGTTGTCAGAGAAAAAGCATATACGAAAGAGACCCCTAACCTCCAAAAGCTAAGAATGCAGTTCATAAACTTCACACTAGCTCTGAATTCCAACATAAAATGAAATCGTTCCTTTATGATTCTAGTTGAGACTTTGATCAAATGATTTAACCTTTTTGAAATTCATTTCATCTATCTGTAAAAGAAAGCTTATGGGCCCTACGAAACAATGAATGAGATATTTTGTGTAAAGATATTGTCATCGGGTTAGTACAATACAGAGTCTAAACCAGTAGTAATTTCCAAATTATTTTCAGAAAGTCTAGCTTACTAGGCTGATACGCCCAAGGAATAAAGAAGTTCCTCATATGGTGAAGACACTTGCCCAGAATTGAAGTAACAGGGAATCCTTTGACCTGATCTGCAAAGCTTGAAACTCAGTTTCAGTTCATGTCCTTGTCACACCTTCCTTATCTAGTCAGAATTTAAGTACTATGAATTATAAATTTCTAACCTCTCTTGGTTCCTTTTTCCTTAGCTCCATCCTAGTTGACAAAAGCATAAGTATATATATCCATTTTACCTATTTTTATTCAGTAGTTTTTCCATGCAACTCTGATGACTTACTAGATTCCACTCTTGTTGCTACTTGCAGCCCGAGAGCACACATTTGTGGCTCATTCTTTCCTACTTTTGCCATCAGCCACACTGTGAAAACACATATCAAGCCATGTACCATGACTACCTGATGAGAAGAAATTTGTGGTGGCTTTTCGTTGATTCTAGACTAATGCCTAAACTCCCCAGGATGGGAATTTATACATTTTATGATCTGACTCTCATTTTATAATATTAATTTCAATGCAACCTACAATCTTGCCAAAAGGTACTACTGACTCTAATCTTGCTGACTTACACTAGTGAGATTCTCACAATCTCTCACCCACTTATCAAAATTCTAATTATCTGCAAGGCTGCATTCAGTACCCTCCTTGAAGCCCCTTTTAATATCTGACTTAGAGTAAAAACAAGAAGAAATCTTCAACTTCTTCTGTACTAATACAGTTCATCAAATGTGTTGATTGTATTATTTATTTCGTTTTTACTTGGATTATATTTAATTTCATATGTGCCTAAATTGTACTATATATTGCATTTTTATAAAAATACCAGTGGCAGAATCTATGCCTAGTACAATAATTTTGAATCCTCCATGTTTCCTGGTGTTAAGCAGAAATTCAGT
>PVJO010031585.1:0-14153 GCA_004026905.1 Hystrix cristata
TTTTTTAAAATAAATCATTTAAAAAAATGATCATCATTCTTATATAGAAGACTAGGAAATGGAAGAAGAGTAATTCTGCTAAAATGTTGATTCTTCAGGACATTTAAATTATTTCTTTTATGACCCTTTTTGGTTGATTTAACTGCCTGTTTCCAAGGACTGAATGGTGGTGGGTCTTCTTCCTGGATGCTACAGGTCATTTGCTTTGCTTCCTGCACTGCAGTATCCATAGTCCCTGGTGCCTTGCAAGCATGAACAACACTGCTACAATGCATCTTCCGCCACTGACGATGGCAAAATTGCTCATCTCAGTCACAGGCAGGGCAGTACTAATGGGAAGTGGGTAGAGCATTTGAGGCCTTTGTGGAAAGCATGTTTTTTTGGGTTCTCTGAAATAGGCTGCATCTGCTTTTCCCTGCTAGCATTGTTCACAGGGAAATGAGTGAAACAAGAGAATCAAGTCTGTTGCCCTCCTTCACTCTCAGCATACACATGTGCACGCACACACACACACACACACACTGTAATTCAAAGTGTATTTCCCACAAAATAAAGTGCATGTGATGTCATGCATCAAAGTCAGTCCTTGAGTCTAAGACCTTGCTCAAGCTTTACATCTCTTCATTGTTCTTTGGCAGCAAACTGGGCAGCAGTTAGATCTTGTGGGGCTGAGCAGAAATCTTCTTTCTGGTTCACAGTAGTTTGTAGTAATATAATTTCTTCTGATGCTCTGTACTGCACGCTTACCAGGTAATCGTGCACATCTCTTGTTCTGTTAAAATCAGGCATTTAACCTTCAGTGTGGGTGTCTTTATTTCTTCCACTTAACCATATCCAAACTAAGTATAAGGAAAGGCAAATGTATTAGTTACTTTTCAAGAGTCAATGGTTTGCGAGAGAGCAGATTTAATACAAGACAACCACGAGTTACAACATTCACACACAAGCCAAATGCAGGAAGAGTGCAGAATGTCTGTCTGTGCAATGGAGACCTGAAAGATCCAGTCGAGGGCTGGGAGCCCACAGCAATGTCAGGTACACATCCGTATTTGTATTAAAAGACTGAAGAAATCTATACTGGAACCAGGATGCTATGCTCGCAGTGGAGATGAAGACCAGAGCTCCCCTGAAGCAAACAGCAGCCATCCTTGATGACAGCAAGGCCCCAAACTCCTGCAATGAGAACAGCCGCATCCCCTTGGGAGAGCCAGCTGCAACAGAGATTCTCCTGAGAAACAGCCAGTGCCCATTTTCTGCTCCCATTCTCTGTTATGGTGTGTTGGCAGTAACCTTCAGGTGGATCTTCTATGCCCAGAACCAAACCAGCTCAGTGCAGCTGGGCGTTCCTGCCTAAGTTGACTACAACAATAAGTCCACTGCAGTAGACATGAAGATAGATCCCTGTACATAGTAGGTCTGTTTCTTAGTTTAGATTACCCCCAAAGCATGCCTCGAGATAAGGTTTGGGTGCAATTTATTTCAGAAATAAGCCCACAGAAGGAGAAGGAAAGTGAGACAAAAGAAAGGGGGACAAATAAAGGTGTGACAGAGTGAGTTGCCACTGGGCAGCTGGGCACAGTCCTGCTGGGGACGTTCTATGGCTGCTCTATCCACTAGGAATAATGCAAGCTGCATGTGCAAATCTAAACCTTCTTGGATCCACACTACAAAGGTAAAAAGAAACAGATAATATTAACTTTAATAATATATTTTATTTATTCCAGTGTATCTAAAATATATCCTTTGAGTGTGTAATCAATATAAAAATTATAAATGAAATTTCTATATTCTTTTTTTGCATGCCAAGTCTTTGAGATCTGTATGTTTTATTTCACACTTCCCCTTTTGGACTAGCCGCATTTCAAAGGCTCAACAGCCCCATGTGCCTAATGGCAGCCATATAGGACCGAACAGCTCTCACATACACAGTAGAAAATAATGGCATTGTCCCACAGTGGGCAGTGTATTTATTGAGAGTCACTTTTGGGGGCATTATCTCCTGGGTGCCTGTGGCCCACCCTGTAGCTAGAGAACATTTTCAGATAGACACAGGCAGCCACAACCAGGTATAGAGAATGCCTTTTGGGATATGGGCAGGGCACCTGCAGTCTGCCTTTATCTGAAGTAATTATGTTTTGGTTGTTTCTAGTCTCTGGATTCCTGCCACTGGTAGCCTTTTCACCTTAGGTTTTGGTCTCAGCATTAAGTTCTGCCACACGTGGTTGTATAAATTGAACACTATAGAACTCTAGGGGGCACCACTCACCTAGGCTTCTTAGACTGCAGCATGCATGCCATCTCTTAATGTCGCACAGCGCCCAAGCTGCCCAGCTCCCTGTGTGAAACTGTTAGCCTCTTACTTCTGACTATGCTTGTCACTTAGGGGAAGAAGTAAAGGATTATTACTTGGCTACAGTATTCTGTCTTTTAAGGGTCACTAAACATTTTAAGCACCTGACATCGTTTCCTTGCAAGTGAGCATCATGAGTAATCAAGAGAAGGCAGCACCTTCAGGGCCCTGCAATCAGGCTGAAGGAGTTAGGTTCACACCTGCTGCTAATTTTAGCTTGCAGTCTGCAAAGGGTACCAATGAATCTGTGCCAAGCGCCCTTACAGACATGGTTTGGAAGTGCCCCGCTAGAGGCTGGGACTTAATACAAGTAATGTCTGCAGTCCAGAGCTTCCTCCCCAGCGGCAGCCTTCCCCACTCACCCCTGCTGTAGACCCACTCTGGGCTCACTGGCAGTGGTCACCCAACAGGTATCTGGGTTGTCACCTGTGGACTCTGGATGCCCAAATTTGGTCGTGCCATCATAGAAGTCCTCACAGTTGACGTCGCTCCTGTCTCATTTGTTCCTACCTGGTGGGAGACAAGCCATGCAAATAGAGTCAAATTAATCTGATTGGTAACATCTAGAAAAAATACTTAAAGCAGTTATCAGGAAAGAAGTCAAATTAATTGAATACAGCACAGGAAAGTTGTGCAGAAATCAAGCATGCTGGTCATTTCCTGTTACAGATGATGAGTTGTAGAATCTGAAGGTCAAGGAACTCATTCAGAGTCACACAGTGGGCTAGTGGCAGAGGACTAGCATCCTCTATAAAAGAGGTTTTGTCTTATTTACTTCCCCAAAACATTGTATCTGGCACATGGTTAACATTCAAGAAATGTTTGTGAAATGAATTGATGCACTCTTCTAATATCCAGGTTACCTAGAGGCAAAAATATGTAAATTTTTTCAGGTGTTTATGTAGTATGTGTTGTTGTTTTTGCAAATCCAGCACTTGTTATCTTCCTGCTTATAGTACATCCCTCCCCTAAGCTGAGGAGGAGAATATGATACAGTTCCAGCCAATTGGGATATTCTGTTCCCTGAGCCACAGCGATTTGTCCAGCAGTTAACATGTGAGTCAAGCCAGAAGGATCAAAGTCAGAGACTTAGTTCCGGGATTTTATTTTGGTCACGTTGTCACCAACAGGGAAGAACCACCCTGAGATTAAAGCCAATTCAGAGGAAAGAAGAACTGAGAGCTGGAGAGAACAAGGCCACATTTCAGTGATGGCGTTTGGCCGCCAGTGTCCAGATATATCTGAAGCCGGTGTCTTGCCCTGAACTTCTCAATTACATGAGCTGATATCTTCTTTTAAGAGACTAACTAGGTTTTTAACATTTGGACCTGAAGCCCAGTGGCAAGTAAACTAGCTTTAGAGTCCCAGCGAATGAAACAACCTCAGATGAGCTTAGAGCCTTGAACATCTGGTATTGTCTGGATGTTCATCCCCTCTGGAGCCCAGGGAGGGTGATCCCTCTTTAGTCTTAAGGGTTAAACTTCGGTCAGCCTAACCCTAGCGTGACTTTAGCATGAGCATGTGACGCAACCCTGTTGAATGAAATCTAGGAGGAAGTTTGCTGCATCGATGCTGGGATAGATTTTCTTCTTGTGCAAAGATGAAAACTGCGTTTTCCTGCCTTGGTACATGGATGTGTGTGGCTCAATCTGCAGCAATCACTGGGAGCCGTGAGAACCCAAGTGTGAGAATAAGTCAGTGTGTGCCAGGATAGTAAAGCACAGAGATGGAAAAGCTATATTCTCATGTTCTCTCTCTCGCTCTCTTTTTCTGTCTCTGTCTCTCTTCCTCCCTGCCTCCCTCCTTCCTCATATGGAGGATTAAATCTAGGCCCTTTCTACTGAGCTACATCTCCAGCTCCACCCTCTTTTAAATTGTGAGACAGAATCTTGCTAAGCTCCAATTTGTGATCTTCCTGCCTCAGCCTCCCAGAATGCTGGGGCTACAGGCATGTACCACTGTGCCTGGCTAAGCTTGTGTTCTTGGTGGTATCACTGAACTGCCAAACTTCATTTCCAGATTTAAATATCGTGAGATGTTACAGTTTTTTAATTTACTCTTCATTTTGAATTCTGTTATTTGCAAATTTCTTCTGGAATTCTGTGATTTTATAGACCCTTGTTTGAAAACTAGCCTATAGGACAGTGGTGGTGAACGTACAGCACGTGTGCTGTAGGGGGCTGTTTGTTATCATTGAAAACTTTAAATGGTTCGCCATCACTGCTGTAGGTTGACTTTTTAACTAGAACAAGTGTCGTTCCCCCTCTGCCCCATGCTGGGGATCAAACCCAGGCCCTCGTGCCAGCTAGGCAAGCGCTCTACCATGGAGCTAAATCGCCAACCCCTAGAACAAGGCTCTTTTAACCTTAGCTCTGTTGGTATTTTGGGCCGTAATTCATTGTTGCAGGGGACTACTGTGTGTATGTAGGCATTCAGTGCCTCCTTGGCCCCTGCCCACTGGATGCCCATAGCACCCTGCCTCCAGCTGTGAACACAGAAGCTGTCTTCAGACCGCCAAATGTACACTGGGGGACAAAATGTCTCCAGCGAGACACACTAAGCTAGAATTATTTCCTACCCAATTGTTTTAGAAAAATAAATTTACCTTATTGTAATGATTAATTTTTGTATTAGTACATATTTGTCTACATAGTTAAATCGTGGCAATGGCCTATATGCCCATCAACAGATGTGATGGCTAATTTTATATTTGACTGGGCCAAGGGATGCCCAGATAGCTGGTAAAACATTATTTTGGAGGTGTGTCTTTGAGGATGTCTCTGGAAAAGATTAACATTTACATTAGCCGACTGAGTTCTGAAGATGGCTCACCAAAGTATGAGTGGACATCATTCCATCATTTCAGGGTAGAAGAAAAAGGAGTAAGAAAGGCAAATTTGCTCTTCCTGTTTGAGCTGGGACATCAGTGTTTTCCTGCCCTCGCATATTGACACTCCTTGTTCTTAGAGCTTTAGACCGGAACTGAATCCCACCAGTGGCTTTCCTGGTTCCCCAGCATGCAGTGTGGAACTTCTCAGCTTGCCATGCCACTTCATCAGTACCTATAATAAGTGTATATACACACACAATTTTGTTTCTTTGGCGGACCCTGACTAATATGTATGTTGATGCACAGGAACTGGGACCCTTGTGCATTGCCAGTGGGAAGGTAAAAATGGTGCAGCTGCTGTGGAAAACATTTTGGTATTTCTTCAAAAAGCTAAACATAGAATTAGCATGATTCAGCAATTCTGCCTCTGAGTGTATGTGATCAGTAATTGTGATATGTCAACCTGATTTGGGTAAGAACGGCCTAACAGATTAGTAAAGTTCTGGTTGTGTCTGTGAGTGATTGACATGTAGGCCAGCAAATTGAAGGGGGAAGACCCACCCCGGATGTGGGTGGCACCAACCATTAGGCTTGTAGCATGGAGAGAATAAAAAGGGAAAGAAGAAGGAAGTGTTTCCATTTTGGAAGAGCTCCATTGCCTTTGGACATTGGTCTCCAGTTTTTTAGCCTTCAGTGCAGGCTTGCACCAATGACTCTACAGTGAGATTCCAGGCCTTTGACTGCTACTAGATTCTGTAGCACTTCAGCACATGGATGGCCATTGTGGATTTTTCCTCTTCTGATCCTGTAAGCCTACCTAATAAATCTCCTTGCATAATTATATATATAGCTTCTGTTGACTGTGTTCCTCTGGAGAATTCTAACTAATACAGTATGTACCTGAAAAATTGAAAGCATGGACTCAAACAGATATTTGTACATGAATGCTCACAGCAGCATTATTCAGGTGTCCATTGGTAGTGAATTTTAAAGATGTGGCATGTACTGCACTGGAATACTGTTCATCCTTACAATGAATGTTAAGTGAAATAAACCAGTCAAAAAAGGATAAATATCATGATTTTATTAGAGTCAGATTCATGGAGACAAAGTAGAGTAGAAACTATTGGGCTAGGAGAGGGGAGAATTGGGAAATTATTACTTAATTGGCGGTGATAAAATATTTTGGAACTAGATAGTGGTCGTAGTTATACTACATTGTCAGTGTAATTAAGGCCACTGAGTTATACACTTTAAATTATTAAAATAGCAAATATATTTGACCACAACACAAAAATTAACAAAAAAGCTCATACAAGTGAAAGTCATGAACTTTTCCCGGTCCCGTAGTGTTTGGTGTAATGTGTACTGGTAGCACGTGGTGTTCAGCTAAGAGGAAGGACTAGGTGGGATTAGGGGCTCTGTTTCTGGCCATTAAGATGTGAGTGTGCTGAGTTCTAAGACACCAGTTAGTTACGGGTTTCATTGAATATGTGCCATGTCCCAAGCAGTGTGCTCTTGTCTGTACTCAGTTTACCTCATTCACTTCTCACACAGACCCTACAAAGTCAGTGCTTATATTGCCCCAGGATACGTGTGGGTAAACTGAGATGCAGAGAAAAAGATAAGTCTATTTTCAAAGACACTCAGGTCGTCTCATATGGGCCCTGTGTGTCTAACTACTGGACTTTGCTTTTTGCTGAGGTTTGGAGTTGAAGTGCTTAACTTCGGATTAAAGAACCTGTTTTGAAAATTTACGTAGTTAAACATAAGGGAGAAACAAAGTTGTTTTCAGTTCCCGGGCAACTCTGGTCTTTTTGAGTCTACAGAAGCTGTGTTTACCTCTGAAGAGTGTCAGTTAGATCAGAGAAGCGCCTTCCCTGGGAGAAAAGCTGGAACACAAGGGCTTTTCTGTGGCCCAGGGTGCTTCTGAGAGGTGAATTCGCAGTTCCCTGCTGGGGCTCAGAGAGCTATCTCTGCATTTTCTTGTCCGTCTTTCTGCCTGAGCGGGGTGGGGGCGGGTGGGTGGATTATGGCATTTGATGATTTAATCTGTGTAATCTCTAGACAAAACATGTCTCGACTTTGCTGCCAGGAAAATGTTAATTTATTCTGCTTCCGGAGCTACAGAGGTAAACGAAGCGATTGAAGATGCTCTGTGTGTGTGTGTGTGTGTGTGTGTGTGTGTGTGTGTGTGTGTGTACCCATACGTGCTTTGGTACATAGGGGTCCATGCGAAGAGAAGCAAACAAGCCTAAAACCAAAGGATTTTAAGTAGAAGGTTCATGCATCTCCTTCAGCAAATTTCAATTGTGCGCAAAACGTTGTGTCTATGGTATGATTATTTTCCTGGGGGCTGCGTGGGCCAATGTCGTCGGGATCTCAAAGGGGTTTTAGAGAATGTCAGTCTAATTTTGTGGTGTCTGTTACCTGACCTATCGTTCTCTTTGAAGAGCCACAGTTGTTTCAGGTGTGAGAGGTCCTTGATATTTAAGAAGCACCTTTATTTGGGTAAGGGGCTGGGGCAGACAGCAGCAATGGGATTTGTTATTATGTCAAGCTTGTTAAATTTGAAGCTTTAAAAATACCAAGCTGCACTGAAATCTACTTAGGCAAAATGAGCCTGAGCATTCTAGTCTTCTTCTTCAACTGCCCCACTCTCCTTCCAGCCCTTCTGCTCCACCATGCGAGCTCCTACCACCTTGCGCCTTGCAAGCTTGCAACCAGCATGGGCAATGTAAAGACCAGGGTTCATTCACCTTGTGTGTGGCACATAGTGGGGATTCAATAACTGGTGGCTTAGAAAAGCACATCTATTGGTTCTCTGAGAAATGAGAATTTGTTCCAGACATAGAACAAAAAGAGATTTCTGTTCTCCTTTTATAACCTAGTTTTAGGAGAAAAAATAGATAAACTCAGAGATTATACCTTCACAGCCAATGAAAACTATTTGTTATTTTCTTTTTTTTTTAATTTTCCTTTTTTTTAAATGAAAACTATTTGAATGTGAGTTTCTTAAACAAGTATGCTGGGTGTGGTCCATACCTATTAATCCCAGCTACTCAGGAGACTGAGGCAGGAGGATCACAAGTTCAGGCCCTGCTGGCAACTTACCAAGACACTGTCTCAAAATAAAAAACACACAAAAAAGTATAATTTGCTGAGTGTTTACGACACTATATCATGCTCCATTTATGACACACATTATCTCCATCAATCATCACGTAAGCTTCAGGATGTTTCTGTAAAACCCGTATTGCAGGTGAGGAAATGGAGGTTTACAGAGAGGAAGCAGTTTGGCTAAGGTAAAATAGTAAGCTTCAAGAGTCAGGATTTGCAGCTGGGAGTGGTGGTGCATGCCTATGATTGCAGTGCTCTGGGAGGCTGAGGCAGGAGGACTGCAAATTCGAGACCAGCCGGGGAAAATTAGCAATTTAATGAGACCCTGTCTCAAAATAAAAAAAAAATAGTTGGAGATGTAGGTCAGTGTAAAGACCCTGGGTGTACACACACACACACACACACACACACACACACACACAGAGTGAGGATCTGAAAACCTGCTGTTTTCATGGTGCTATGCTAGCTCATGTGAACCCTTCATGTCCTGATTCTGTCAGGCAAAACCTCCTGTGTGTGAAGGAGCATGCGGCAAGCCCCTTTGCTCCACCGCGCCCTTCTGCCACGTTTCTTCCTTGGAGGCAGTTGACCTTGGACTGAAATCTCTGAAACTGTGTGCCCAAATGAAACCTCTACTCCCTTAAATCATTGGTGTCAGGCATTTTGTCCCAGAAATGGGAAAGCTGACCAATACTTGGGACAAATCTCTTTACTGCTCTGGGTCTTTGTAGCTGCTCATTCCTCTGCCTGGATCTCTCTTCTTGAACCTGATTCTTTGCCTTGTGAAACCTTGCATTAGAATTTTAGGGCTGCTTTAACACAGTACCACAGACTGAGGGAGCTTAAGTAACAGTAATTAATCTTATCACAGTTCCAGAGGATGAAAGTCTGAGATCGAGCAGTCAGCAGGCTTGCTTTCCTTTAAGGCCTCTCTCTTTGGCTTGCAGGTGGCCGTCTTCTCCCTGTGTCCCCTGGTCTTCCCTCAGTGCGTTATCTAAATTTCCTTCTCTTATGAGGACACTGAGCATATTGGATTAGAGCCAACCTTAATGACATTATTTTAACCAACTCTTCAAAGACCCTGCCTGCGAATACAGTCACATTACAAGGGTTAGATCTTTAACATGTGAATTTTGTAGGGACACAATTCAGCCCACAACTCTTCTCATTGTCTAGATTGTGGGATAAATGTCCTCAGGAAGTCTTCCTTTTACTCTACCCCACTTAATCTAAATTAGATTTCCCATTATTCTCAAATATAGCACCCTACGTTTATTCTCCCGATGGCTATTTCATTTTGTAATTTCATATTCATTTATAGGTCTCCATCTATCTAAGTGCCATGGATTCTAGCACCCTGTCTTTTCTGGTCACTGCTTTATCCCCAGCATCTAGCACAGGTCCTGACTCATAGGAGGCAGCCAATGTAAATTTGTTGAGTGAATGAATGAATGAAAAGTCCAGAGACTGAACAGAGTCTTGCAACTTGGCAGGTCCTTAAACTGAGACCAAAACCACTGAAAAGAGGTGATTCTTACCTATGTTTAAAGATCTGCAGAACAAGTGATTTCACGCTAACCCTCAGGACCCCCCTGTAGCCTTTTGGCATGAAATGTGCAAACTGTGACCGGAAATCGATTCAAGCTCAAAGGTAGGCAGCCGGGGAGAACACATTTATAAAATCACTGCTGCCATTGGCTGCGACACCATAGCCTGGTGTGGCACCACAGACCAGTGCGTGACCAAAACTAATGGCATTAGGCTTTCTCTTTAAAAGGTAAAATTTAACCTTAAGCAGCGATTCAGCACATACTGCATTCTCGTTCTATTGTTTTTTGAAGGTGTTTAGATTTAGATTGGATTCGAACTGGCTTTCTATCTAAGTGGATCCATTTTCAAAACTTAATATTTGGGTTGTGTTAAGGGTTAGTGCATCAGTGCAATTTTATTCTGGCTTCTGGTGCATAGAGAGTCTCCAGACGATCACTGAGTCTCAGCCCAGGTCTCAGGCAAGATGATAAATTCCAACAGTCCTCTTGCTAGAATTTCCTAGAGAGTTATTTTGTCCAGTCTTTTGCCTGCAAAAGGGTTGTTTGGTTTATTCAGGGAAGACCGTTCATTTATTTTTATTTATTTAGCAAACATTTATTGAGGGTTCACTTTTTGCCACATGCTATGGCTTAGCAAAGGAGAATAAGATAGAGTCTGTTCTTTCAAAATTGCTTTTTGGGGGTAGAGTCCAAAGCTTGGTCTTCTTGTTTTTCTTTCTTACAGAATCCCTGGCACAATAGCTGTGACAAGAACAACTGTATAGTGACATGTATCATTTTTTTGTCTGCCTGGTGTTGAACCTTCATCTTATCTTTGGAAAATTTCCCATTATATGCGTCTTGGAGAGATAGAATTGTCTTCACATAATGAGAGCTTGGTGGGTGAGAGCAGGAGGGGGCGGGGAAGGAAGAAAAAGGACCAAGATGTGACATGTATATGTACCAGTTCCTCACATGAGTGAGTTTATTATGTATCACAAACATATTCATAAAAAGGGGGGAAGGAGCTCAAAGATGAGATAATTGCATTCTTAGAATGCTTTGCATCGCAGATATGAGCGTGCACTCTCATCTTGGCCAATTGGGTGCGTGCATGTGAGATTTTTAAATGAGAGTAGTGTTGCGTATAAGTGGGGGCAGTGGAGGATCTATTCTGGAGGGGTAGTAGCAGCAGTGGGTTTTTGGGGGCAATAGTAGCGCCATGGGCAGTGCATAGTGCTCCCTGCCAGCAGGCAGGTAAGGGAAGATACTCCCTAGTGATCAAGCTCTTGGCGCCTTCCTTCCTCTTTTATCTAGTCTCAAAGGCAAGAAACCCTGGTCTGCTTATGTTTGTTTTACTCTGGGCCCAAGTCCCTTCAGAGTTAGGTTTTTGAATCTTAAAAGGATTTCTTTTCTTTTGTTATTGGGCCTTCACACTGAGGTACATTCTCAGCCCTTTTTTATTGTTTATTTTGAGACAGGGTCTCACTGAGTTGCTAAATTCCCCAGGCTGGGCTTGAACTTCTGATCCTCCTGCCTCAGCCTCCCAAAGTGCTGAGATTACGGGTGAGCTGCTCACCTCATGGTAGATTGGAAGGAGAGAGAGGAGGGAGAAGGGGACTGGGGGCAAGGTATTGTTCCCAAGGACACACTCCCATGCCCAGCTAGCATTTCTTTACAGAAGATCATATCATCAACAAACAGAGACTGTTTCACTTCATCCTTTCCTATTGGGATGACCTTCATTTTTTTTTCTTCTTGCCTAATTCCTGCAGCCTGAACTTCAATACTCCACTGAACAGAAGTGGGAGGGAGTATGCTTGTGTTGCTCCTGAATTTGTCAGTTAAAAATGAAACCTTAAAAAAGAGCCTTTCTTCTGCATTCAGCTACACTTGTATTCTGACCACTGAGATAGAGGAAGGTCATCGGTTAACATGACATACTAGTGGCGAGAGAAAAGAGATATCAGTTAGTCTTCCAAAATATATGTCCAGGCTTATTCATTCTGCACAGGGATTAGGGCATGTGTCTAACTGCTGTGTTCAAGGATGGCCGTGCTGGTTGTGGAAACATTAAAGTTCTTCTGAACTAGTCCAGTAATCCTATTGTCCTGAGTGCTGTGAAACTTTTCCCTATGGTTAATTTCTTCATTTTTCATGTGTATATTTTTAGGTATAATGAACACAGTGGTGAATTATACAGTGATAAAGAGCCACTATTCTAAGCCCTCTGTTCCCCAGGCAGCCCCACCTCTCTTCTGGGACACCTCAGACCTCCAGCAAATAATGAGTAAATGTCTAGAAGGGCACAGGGTGCCTACAGAAACCAGTCTTAATGTGTTCTGCTGGAACAATGCCAAGACTTCCCGGCTGCTATGTGCTTTGAATATCCCCATGGAGTAAATATAGGTAGCACCCTGCTGCCTAAAACCTTTCTTCATTGGCTTCCTGTTTCACTCAGAATTAAATTCTAACTGCATTAAGTTAAACAACATCATCTGGTCCTCGTTTTCTGATTAGTTTCTCTGTTACTATTCTTCTCTAGTTCTTCACCTGCTTCATACCCTGCCTCCTGCTACCAATGTCCTAGCCAGAGTGGACTCATTTTTTTCTTAAAAATTTCACACTCTTTTTAGATTCTGGCACTTCTCAAATTGTTCCCTCTGCCTGGAGTTGCCACCATGCCTGGTTTCTCAAGTGTCCCGTGGATGTTGGCGAACCTGTTGTGAGGTGCAGCTGCCTAGACATCTGGGGGGCAATATTCCATGTGTCCTGTAATGTGGGGAGTATGCTTAGAGGTGCTGTCCACCTCTGTCCAGCTAATGCAGTGGCCCCTTAGGGTGGAGCTAGTCCAGACAGAGGAGTTCCAGGAGACGCAGTGATTTAACCGCCAGAATTTGGTGTGAGATGTGTCTCATGGAGCTACTTTTCATTTGTGCCATAATGTACAGAAGAGTTTATTTTCTTACCTATTGGTTCTTCCTGCCATCCCTACTGCAGGGATTATCCACTTAAATTTCTACAGAACATTGATATAATATATGAAGAGTAATGAATATGAAGAGAGGTGTGTGTCAAATTAGAGAGTGAACATTCCTTCTGAAGGAAGCGGCTACTTTTCAGTTCCGGCCAAATGTCTCTCTGCAATTGATTTATATTCCCACTTTTAGATATGCCAGTTCCCACCTGTAGTGGCCTCCCTACAGGGGGAGAACAGATGCCCATCCCACTGACTGGTTTGGCCAATGAAATATGTGTGCAAGAGGCATGTGTCATTTCTGGGTGAGAGCTTTATGAGATGGTGCATGGTTTCAATCACATTCCCTTTGGCCACAAAGACCATTGATGTCACAGATGGAACTAAGGGAGACGGGGTACAGAGAGTTGACCTTCCCACAATGGATAACAGTGGGTGTGAGATTACAGTCTGTGATGTTGATGTTATCATTGCTCACCTGTCCTAATGGATGCATGTACTATTTTCAGATCTTTGAATTCATCTTTTCCCCCGAGAGAAGCCACGTGTTAGTTGGTTTTCTGTCCTGCGACAGAATTCCTGAGACGATCAGTTTGGCTCATGGTTTCAGAGGTTTCAGTCCATGGTCACTTGGCCCTGTTGTTTTGAGGCCCAGGTAAGGCAGAAACATGATGCAGAACAGCATGGGACAGGAAAGCTGCTCACCTCGTGGTAGACTGGAAGGAGAGAGAGGAGGGGGAAGGGAACTGGGGGCAAGATACAGTTCCCAAGGACATGCCCTACCCCCATGACCCTCTCTCTTCAACCAGGCTCCACCTCTTGGGTTTCCATCTCTTCCCTCTAATGGCACCAAGTTATGAATTCATCGTGTATTAATCCACTGATGAAGTTAGAGCTCTCACAAGCCAAGCACCTTCCCAAAGCTTCACCTCTGAACTCAGGAGCCTTTTGGGAGACATTTTAGATCCAAACCATAACAAGCTAGAAATCTAGATTTTTGTGAAATATATTTTTCAAAATGTAGGAAAGAAGGACATGGGTTTCCTACATGTAGTCAGTACTAGGTACATTGTGAAAAAGCAGTTGTGTTCCTTACCTCATGGGATTTATAGTTAAGTGGAAATAAACACTACAGAAACACAAAACAATTATTGATTTATTCCTGCTATAAGCACCACACACAGAAGTACAGGGTACAAAGAGAGCTATTTGAAGGGTATTAACCTAGTAGAGGCCTAGGAAAGGCTTTACTAGGAGATGAGAAGGACACAGCCAAATGAAGGGGATGGCAGTGGGGTGATGGGCAGGTGAGAATGGGTCAGATGACAGGACCAATGAGTATGTAGG